>VWYK01038766.1:0-26800 GCA_013399775.1 Semnornis frantzii | reverse complement strand
ACTCCCAAACCATCACAAGGATATTGTGGTGAGTTGACTCCTATGTACAGATAAAGATTTCTTTGCACAGCATCACAGCCACAAGTTCTGAATATGTTACCATCTGAGTCTTGGTAGAGCATCTAAACAGGTGGCTTCTGGTTCAGTTTTGCCTTGTGCGAGGAAAAGGCAGATACACATCTGCACTGACCTGAGCTGAGGAGAGCACTGACAGATGACATCTGGGAGTTTAAAAGCCCTCACCTAGATTTCACAGGTGTCATCAGGTGTCAGTTTTTTTACATGGAAGGGTTGTTTTTTAGGTTGTCAGTCTTTCTCTTTACATTCCAGTGAAACAGTTATGCAAAAACCCTCTTCAGGGTCAGCAGGCTAGGAGGATTGATTGTTCCTTGGGTAAGCTCACTTAAACGGCAACAGAATAAAAAGCAAGAGGTAAAGAGGTGGAAGAAAAGAAGACCATAGTACAGGCAGTCCTTAGAGAGGTAAATTTAGGCTCTAGATGTATCAGTTAGTGAATAAAATTACGGAGAGTACTGGAATTGTCAAAGCTGTTGTTACAGGACCCTGAAAATCTTGCTGACACTGTGGGCATTGCAGCTCATAGCTGGGAAAATTGGTCTTTCTCAGAAATCTATTTGCAAAGAAGAAATGTCTTGCCCTGTGATGTGGCCAATGTGTCTCATCTGAGAGGACTTTTTATGAGTCTCCCTCATGCTGCAGCTGGTATTTACATTGCAGAATTGAAATATAAATATTAGAAGGTGATTCCAAAGCTGCACGCGCCTGTGCATCGTGCACAGGAGCTCCCATGCACTTGCAGGACTACAAAATGTGAGAAAGTCAAAGTACAATGAGCCAGATACCTGCCTGAGGGAGCCATCAAACTTCATGCTAGTATTTCTTTTGATTGATTGATAATGGCTTTTCTGCTCCTAACTGAGATGTTAGAATCATAGAATAGTTTTGGTTGGAAAAGACCTTTAAAATCAAGTCCAACCAGACTCTAACAAGTCTGGTGCTAAACCATGACCCTCAGCACTGCATCTCTGTGTCTTCTAAATACCTCCAGGGATGGGGATTCACCACCTCCTAGGGAAGCCTGTTCCAGTGTCTGAAAACCCTTCTGGTGAAGAAGTTTCATATCCTATCCTATCTAAACCTCCCCTGGTGCAATCTGAGGCCATTTCTTCTCATCCTGTCATTTGTTACTAAAGAGAAGAGACCAAACCCCCACCTCACTGCAACCTCCTTTCAGAGAGTTGTAAAGTGCAAGAAGGTCTCCCTTCAGCCTCCTTTTCCCCAAACACCCCCAGTTCTGTCAACTACTCCTCACCAGACCTCTTCTCCAAGCCCATCAACAGCTTTGTTGCCCTTCTCTGGATGTGTTCCAGCACCTTAATATCTGTCTTGTAGTGAGGGCCCCCAAGTTTGAAATACTGCAGAATTGCTTGTGGTGTACGCCGGTGCTTGCTTTGTGGTTGAAATGATGCTTCCTCAGCTCTACCTGGGCTCCTAGTCCATGCCTAAAATGCCTCACAGCCTGTAACTGCAGGTTTATAAGAACAGAGCTGATCTGCTGTTGGCAGCAGTTGTGGATAAGATACGTTGAAAACAACCATTGCCAAGCTGTAAAACAGAGTAGAACTTGTGTGAGACCTGATTCTGTTACAGACGGCGCCCCGAGTTGTGTCTGGGGTATTCAGAGCAGCACTGGTACACCACTGTTGGAAATTTTGGATTAAATCAATTTTGAGCTCTGGGAGTATAAGATGAGAGCTTTTTTCCCTTTTTGTCTGGAAGTGTTTGTTTTCAGCAGGCTGTTATTTAAGTCTTTGTTCTCATGCATCTGCCTGGGGACAGACTATTATGGTCAGGAAACTTCAGGCTTGCTTATGCTGGCATTGTGCTGCTCCTGGGCTCTGGGAGCCAGCCTGGTGCCATCTGCAGTTGCCTGCACAGTAGGGTTTACCAACAGCAAATCCTTATTCAAGCTAACTAAAATGTTTTTAGAAAAGAAGTCGATGGGATTTGGATTTGGGATTTGGGGCCAGTGCCCAGTGACAGGTCAAGAAGTAATGATGTTTTCTTACGCTTGTTTGTAGCATTACCATTTCAATTAGTTAAGAAAGAGAAAGGAATTGTGCTCACACATGACATGAGAACCTGGACATTTGGTGTAGAACCAAGAGTAAGTTTGCTTAGTCTTTTTTTTTTTTAACAAAGCCCAGGCTAGAGAGATAAGAAGCGAAGAGGATATATGAGTAGGACATCTGCTGTGACAGACAGTACCGAGTCTCTTATGTCTCTCTCCAACCTCTGCCAGGATTTGTCTGAATTATCGGCAGATGTTAGCTGTATCTTTTTTTGGAACATCCTAAATCAGATGAGTTAGTATGCTACTTCTTACCTCATCCCTTGAGTCAGTGTAATAAATTTTACTTATTTTAGAGACTTACTGTAGCAGGCACCTTTACAACTTGTCCACTGACATGAAAATAAAGTTTAATACCAGACAGGAAAGCCATCACCCCATACCCATATGTGGAAGTAGACTCTGCTCTGCACTTTATAACTTCACAAGGTTTGAGAGAGGCATTTATGGTAAGAATTTTGCGAGGAAGTGAGTTGTGCTCCCTACACATTATTACTTTCATACTTTTCATACTTTCATCATTATTACTTGGTACAGTCAGGCATTTCTTCTTTCAGTTTGCGTAGCTTTCTTCCACAAGGTTAAAGAAATTGTAAACCTCTCAAATTAACAGAGGACAAAAGGACCAGTGTAGTGTCTGAAGGCGTGTTTCACTCTTTGTAATTGAGTCTGTCTCTAATTGATCATGCCCTTCCTTTGGTGTGTCAAGGAAGCAAAGGTAATTGCTGAGCTCTCCCAGGGCAAAGCAAGAAGATAGCATTATACCGTCAAACTGGCGCCTTTTCTCAACCTGCCAGTGGGATACATACATACTTCTAGAAAAGAACACCTTAAGACTGAGGGAGGAAAATCTTCTTAGCTGTGAATCCCTAAGGTATTAATCCCCCTTCTTTGGGTTAGTTTGCAGCCCAGTGCAATTGGGTGGGTTGGACTGAGGTTCTGTTGGGAAGCAGTGGTGATGTAGAGTGGCCTGGAGCTGGCAGGTAAATTCATTCACTATGAGCAGCTCCCAGAAGCTTATCCAGGTGAGCTCCATCAGGTTTACACTTCTGTCTGCTTCCGCTTCCTCTTTTCTTCTCAAGCAAGTGCAAATGGTGATGAAGGAAGGTCACTTGAGCTTTGTGTGGTGTGAATTCTGAAGAACCTGAGGCCTGCTGCTGGTGAACAGTCAGGTCTGCTGGAAAATAGAAAATGGGGAAAACCTTGTGGTCCACGGTCTAATAGTGCTTGATATTTTATAGGTTTGTTGGGTGGTTGAGGGGTTCTTAAGCCTTAGCTCCTGGAATGCTAGGATTCAAAGATCTTAGTTTTCACTTAAAAAGAAAAAAAAAAAATCTAAATCCTTATTTTCAAGAAAATTTGGAAAAGTAATTATTAAGCTGACAGATTTTTGTCTTTAAAAAGCAAATACAATATTGCTTTAAATAGCAAATACAAATATTCTTTTGTATTTAAAAAGCAAATACAATATACAAAAAAAAATATCCTTTTTTTTGTATGGTTGGACTTAACAACATTACAAGTTGGCTCAAAGCAATGACCTACTAAACTCATCAACCTTTTTTTGGGCAGTGTAAATCATGATTTAAATGCCTGGCATTAGAAACACTGTAGAATAAGAAAAACTATATTGTTCTAGTAGCTATTTATTTAAGGATGTTTGCCTCCAGGCAATCCCATTTTCCTTTGCCTTCTTTCTTCTATAGATTAAAAAAACACTACATTCATTCCTGCAGGCTGCTCGGGATTTTTCCACAATCCCCTGTTCAGTAGCAAGGGCTCTTTATGGTTTCTATGGGTGCACACACAGCTTTACCTACCAAGCAAGCAACAGCTTTAATGGAGTGAGACTTTTGTGTGTAGACTTACATGGGAGAGTTTACACAAATCTCATTTCCAGAATCATTCAGCTGGCAGGAAGTGATAGCTGATAAACCTGCAACAGAAGTACTTGACACCAGCTACACAAAATGTGCTAATCCATAAAATAACCAAACAACAGGCAGTTAGAAGCTTTCCTAATCAGCAGGAAAAAATTACCAGTTACATGGTAGTTGGTCCAGAGTTCACATGTAAGCCCTGCTGTGACAATAGAGGGGCTTTGGATATGTTAAGGATGTGAGGAAAGGCTGAGTGACCTGTGTCTGTTCAGCCTGGGGAGACACAGAGGGGATTTTCTCAATGCTTCAGTATCTAAAGGGTGGGATTCAAGATGGGGCCAAACTCTTTACAGGGTGCCCAGTGACAGGACAAAAGGCACAAAACAAAATTCCATCTGAACATGAGGGAAAACTACTCTGAGGGTGACAGAGCACTGCAGCGGTGCCCAGAGAGGTTGTGGAGTCTCATCTGGAGACACAGGATGCAGTCCTGTTTGCATCTGTTTCTGTGCAACCTGAATCTAGGCAAACCTGCTTTAGCAGAGGGTTTGCACTTGGTGATCTCCAGAGGTTCCTTCCAACTGCCACCATCCTCCAGTGCTGTGACATACCACTCTTGGAAGTTGTTGTACAGCCCAGGCCAGCATGGGCTGGAAATGATGATCCAGTGCTGCCCACCTTCTGTGGATCTCCCTGTTGCTGGGCTGAGTTCTTAGCTCTGGCACCAGTGGGCTCAGGATGGAAGAGGGGTGCTCAGGGAGTCCCCAGACATGGAAGCTACTAGCAGGCTTTTGGGGGGAAGGCAGAGATGAGAAGTGAAAATTGCCATCAGTGAAAAAGTACCTTTTAAACACTCCCTGCTTAGGAAAGAAAGGGCTGGCACAAGTATTTTATCGTGGCTGATTTTTTTGTAACATAGCTTTAACTCTGACAGACCTTGTGGTTAATTGATTTAGACCTCAAGAAAGACCTCAGTTTAGACTATGGAGTTATTTCCTATGTCATACAGCTTTGGCTAGGGATGAAACTTGCTTCTGTCAGAGTCCTTAATTTTATTTGCTTGGCTACTGACTGACAGCCAGTAAAATCTGCTGTAGAAAGAGGATTTTTGAGTGAGCTCCCCTGGCAGAGCAAGCACAAAACCCTGTGCAGGTGTGCAGATGCTCACAGCTGATGCTGGGATCTGATCTGTGGTTCTTGGCACTGAGTTAATGCACAGATGTCTTCTGTCCTGTCACCAAACCAAAAGCTTAGGTTGTACTGGGTGGTGGGAAGGAGAAGGCAGGGCTTAGTGGTTTTAAAGCTGCCCCTTCAGCCAGGACTCAAGCTTTTGCTGCAGCAGATGGAGGTAATGGCATCAGCCCTCGAAAGACCAGTGGTACCCTGCTGCTCACAGCTGGGAACAGCTGTTTCCAGTCAGCTGCATTACAGATTATGAATAAGGTGTCACACAACCTCTAGCTAGTGGGTGAACATGCTACACCAGTGACTGTGTCAAGTGCAGGCCAAGGAGATACACAAAGCTTTGCAGGTCTTTCAGGAGTAGGTTCATGTGAAAGGGTCCAGCAGGGGCAGGTCTGGAGGGAAATGTACCAAAATGGATCTAGGATTGCTGAATTCCACTGTGAGAGGCTATGTCTGGGTCACACAGTGTCCTGTCAGATGTGTTGAGGAGGAGGAATGATCTATATATCTATGTATTTATTCCTACAATAGCAGAGAAGTAAGTCAGAAGCTGCAGAGGTTCCCAGCACCTCACCTGTCTTATGGAGCCATGAGCAGCATCAGTAACTCCTCCTTATCCCAGGCCATAGAGCTGCTTTGAAATGGGGAAATGCCACAATCTGTGGACATCTTCTGCTGTTGCTTTTAACCTACTCTTGCAAAACTTGACTGGAAAAGATTCTCCAGCTTTCTTAGGAAGCATTTCCTGCAGCTTTTCTTCATCATCAGTAGAAAGTTTTGCTGAAGAAAAGCAGAGATGTCCCTTAAGGGAAAAAAGTAACACTGGCTGTGAGACTTGCAGGGGTGGTTCTCAAAGAGAAGATGCTCAGGAGCCTAGGCAGGTGATAGGAGGTTGAGAAACTGAGACTGACTGTGGGACTCTCTATGCTGGTCAGATTGATGCTAGTGGACCTGTTCCACATCCTCTCTACTCTGCCTCCAGGTTGACCTCCTATCCCTATGTGGCTTCAACAGTGGTAGAAAGAGAAAGCCAGCAAGCCAGCTTTGGGACTTCAGTCCAGTGGGGAATGCAGGTGACCTGCTGCTCAAGTCTGCGCTCTGCCAGCCTTGCCATACCCAACCCACATCAAAATCATGTCGTGGGCTCTCTACTCCAGGTTCCCATCAGTAACATAATAATAGTCCTCCCCTAACTGAGGGGAACTTGGCTTGGCTGTGTGCTGAAACTCCAAACCAGTGGTACTGGGGACCTTTGACAGGTGTAATTGTGGCTGCCTGAGAAAAGGCAGGGCCTGGCTGGCTGCTAAAAACAGTCTGTGCAGTGGCATCTAGTGCACAGCAGGAAGAATTACAGATGTCCAGCGACCCTCCAGCTGAGCTAGGTGTCACTGAGGAAGGACCACAGCCTGGCCTGCAGGGAGCCTGTTTCTTAATCCCTTCTTCACTGCTCTCCAGAGTGGAGCAGGGGACCACAAGTTTTAGGGTAATTCAGAGGAACCACAAACTGTCACTGTGCTTTTGCTTGTGAGTGCTCAGTCAGCTAAATGCAAGATTCTGGCACTGGGGGGCAAAAAGGGAAAATCAAAACAAAAAACAAACAACCCTCCCCAACCAAAAAACAAGCCCAAAGAAACAAAAAACCCAAGGGAATCTAGTTCAGGCATTTGGAGAGTGTTTCGTCAGTGTTCCTGCTAGTGGAACTGCTGATGAGCTGGAGGATTTGTAGGTGTTTTTGATGACAGGGTTAAGTGTCCAGGCACTTAGAACCTCAGTCATAGCAGCAGTACCTGCTTCTCTCTATCTCTGCATCAACTGAACTGCCAAACAGGCACTTCACAGCATCTGAGATGAGTCTAGATTTGAAGTCCAGTGCAATGCCCCACTCTTTCTTACACACAAGGCAAAAAACCAGCATGTAAAGTGGCAAAGGAGAGGAACTGAGCAATCCTGGGTCAGCATTCTCAACTTAGAGAAGACCAAAAAGGATGGTGGTGCAAATAAGAAATGGGAGGAATCACTGTTAGGTACATATGAAAGTCTGTCTCCCCTTTAGTTCTGACAAAGGAACTCTTGTGGGGGACATCAGAGTGTGCTTAGTGGTGTAGGGCCCTTGTGTGCTGCTGTTCAGCAACAAAATATTGACAATGTACCTGTACTGATGCACACACTCATGTATCTCCATACAAGTATGCTACATTGCAGTATTTTCATAGCCAGCTAAATACAGATCATATCTCATTAATATTAACCTAGGTTTGCTCTTTCTGCTGGGAGGTTTTAGATATAGAAAAATGTGCATCTGTATCTTTGAGATAAGTATAGACATTTGAAAGAAAAAAAAAACATAGAATAAATATGTTTCTATCAACAGAAGACTTAATTCTGCTCTTACTGAAGTCAGTGATAATCCTTCCATTGTAGTGGTCTGAGCAGGATTAACCCTGGAAAGCTTCTGTTTCTAAATGATCTCCCATTAATGACAATAGGTCAGGCAAAGCCTCTTATGGAAATATTGGAAACTCTTGAACTTTGTCCTAAAGAAGTAAGAGTCAAAGTTCCCTCCTATCAACATGGATAATCAACCACATCCTTACACTGTTTCCTATCCAGTGTGTTAGCACATGTGCACAGCTTGTAGGTATTGGAAGAAGCCTTCAAATCCCATTGATTCTGCATCCGGAGACGTAAGATCCTTAAGCATGCAAATCAGAGCTGCCTGACACTGAAGAGGAAGGAAATAACAAGTTTGTCAAAAATTCAGTTTTAGTTGTCACCAAGTGGTTCATTAATTCTGCAGGAATAATCCCCTAGATAGTTTTCCTTTAGAAATTAAATGTACTGCAGTTTGGATTCAGTAAACTGCCACAGATGGTATCTCCCTTCTGTCCTTTTTTTGGTGGGTGGGAACTAGCTGGTAAAGCATTCAGACTCTATTCTTTACCTTCCATGATGAGCCTTGACCAAACATCTCTTAACTTCCAAAATGCTGCTTTACCCGCCAAGCTGCTAAACATCTCTGTCCTTCTCACACTGCTCCTGCAACCCTCTTTTTCCACCCTTCTGATGTACATGGCTCTGCCTTCCTTTCTGACAGAAGGAAAAGAATGGAGCCTAAACTGCATATTGCTTTAAAACAGCTATTTCCTCAGGCTACAATATCTAGTTAAGAATCTATTGTCTCAAGACAGAGAATGCTCTAAAGAAGATTACCCACATTTGAAGAAGATTACCCACATTTGTTTCTCCTGTCTGTGTACATCTCATTCATCTGGTCTGCATGATCCATAGGAGAGCTTCTCTTAGATGAAAGTAGAATGTGGTGCTTTGGGGAAGTGTCTCTCCATGCAAACTGAGTAAGATCTACTCAAAGACATGCTTTGCCTCTGGGAGCAGAGGGGATCAGACCCAGTTTATTCTCTTTCTTTGTATTAAATGGTTATTGGGGGGGGGTAAAGGATTTTACATTAAATGATGGATTTCTTTAGAGGTCTTTATAATCTCTTTGGCTATTACCAGATTGCCAGTAGCAATGAGTATTTATTTAAGAAACTGGAAGGTTAGTTGGTGATACTAGCTGCACAGTTGAAATGAGTATCTGATAGAAACAAATTTCAAAAGGCCCTACTTGGGAATTAAAGGTTTTTGGGCTGGTTTGTTTGTTTGGTGGGTTTTGGTTTGGGTTGGCTTTTTTGTTGTTTTTTGGTTTTTTTCCCCTTTTCTAAAGCTCTATTTGAGATCACAAGTAAAATCCTTTAATTTCTCAGGCAGAAAAGTAGCCACAGCTCTTCAAGAACTCACAGCTGTCCATAGTTCTTGTACTGTTTTCAGAGCCTGCACTTGGAGCCTCTGCAGCTACCCATACATTGCTTTTGACTACTGGAATGAGAAAATTAAGTGATGCTGAATACTAAATTTGTTATGTGCAAGACTTTTTCCTGCTGCCTCTGGGTGTAAGCACTGATTACCTCATGCATCCAGCACCTCCTTTCCAGTCCTTGTGTCTAATGCAGACACATTCTCTATTACAGAGTAAGATTAAGTAAGTTCTCATCATTAATGTGCTGTTCTTAATTACACAATAACCTGTTCATCATTTCAGCAAGAGAGCAATTGAATCGTGGTTATTTTTTAGTCTATCCATAAGCAGATCTGGGAATGAAAGGTGTAAGATACAGCCACAGCATGCACTGCACCAGCAGGTAAAAGCCCAGAGAGGGAAGTGAAAGGTGCCCACTGCAGTCTCTTACAGGAGAGGACATGTGGCAGGGCAGTCTGAAAGGGATGGAAAAGACCTCTCCTGTGGGTAGTACAACTGCAGATGCCTCACATTGCCTTCCCAAACATGCATTGTCTGATGACTTCTCAATTTGCTTTGTTATGCCTTCTTACTTGGCTATTTTAATCTCTTTTCCTATTCATCTTCTTCCTGGTGCAAAAGCATTGTAGATATTAGTGCAGATGAAATGTCTGTTTGAATAGGCCCTGAAAAGAGAAGAAGTGTGAGACAGAGCACTTCTGTGACTCCTGTGAAATTAATCTGCTGTGTCTGGAAAATTAGGATTTGAACTGTAAAGAGACTGCAGACTTTGGACAGTGCTGTCCATTTATACAGTGCAGAGCCTGCTAAAAGCTAGGCAGATGTTAGATCACAGTTAGGAGCTAACTTAATATGGAGAGCCAAATTGTCTGTTAGCATAATTTGATGCTTCTCCACTGCTGTCAGATAAGTAATGACATTTATGTTCTGTGTAATTGAGTCCATAAATGATCTGATTGTCTCCTAAGTTTTATGAAAACCCTGATGAAGACAGACTTTCTTCAAGAACTCGTAACCATGTGAAAACAATACAAAAGGGCAGAGAATCTGTAGGTTTGAACAGACCACATTGACACTGATGGAGGCAGAGACGGAGGTCAAGAGCTGGCAGAGTGTCACTGGGCAGAGAGTTTGCCAGTTCCCAAGGAGTGCTCCAACTGAGATGTGCAGCTGAGGTGGTTCCTGGTTGCCATCAGAGCAACATAAAGGCACCAGAAGTGAAGAGTCCAATCATGAATTCACTGCAGGTCTCGTGTGGATTGAATTGAAGACAAGAGACATTACCAGCATGAGTTATCTGACCCACGAAAGATGGCTGTGAGAGCAAACAGCACAGCAGCTTGGCTCACTGTTTGCACAGGACAACAGAGCAAGGCAGAAGCATCCTTCATGGACTTCTGTTCGTCATGCCAGCAATGTGTATTGTTTGCTCTACAGTCTTGAAAGCAAGGTTCAGATGGTGTATCACAATGAGCAGACCACAGAGTGCTAACATGCAGTGGCATGGGGAGTTCTGCTGGGGATGTGCCAGTGCCATTGTAGCCACCTGATAGCTGTGCTGTCACCTATGGTTTCTTTATCTCTGTTGTTGTTTACTTGACACCTGCCAAGGGCAATACACCTTCAGATATCATGGCTTTGTGTGCTCAGTGAGGGTCAGCTGTGCTTCTCAGGAGCACTATGTGCAGTCAGTTAGGACTAATACTCTTTCAGAAGCCCAGGGTGTTACCTCCCTCGGTCCTCTTTACTTCTTTGTCATCCTGCTAGACAGTGTATCTCTACTGTTTTCTGTCACAGTGACTCCTGGGTTTTCTACACTCTACATGGATGTCCTCTTTTCTTTTGGGTGCTGGTGCAGTGTAATCAACTAACTAAGGGCCCTGCTAGGTAGGGCTGTGGTCCCTGAGTGGAGCTGCTGCCACAGGCAGAACTATGAGGCTAAAACAATGAGAGGGCACCACCAAACCTTTCTAAGGCTTTTTCCTATTCTTGCTTTCCATCGTTTTCCCCTTACTTTCTCTCTCCTGTTAACCCTGTTGAGGGTACTGGATGATTTGAAACAACTGAGTCTGCCTTTCTGCCACCTTCTTTCCTTTCCCTTACTAGCTCTTCCTTGCCCACATTACCAAATAAAAAGTATCCTGCTCTGTGTGTATTTTGGCATGGGCTTACTGTCAACTCATATATAACACAGAAGGATGGGAAGTGGTTTTCCAAGATTCAGTTGACAAACCTTAGTTTGCCTACAGTTAGTCTGTAGCTATTTGATGAGACTGTTTTCAGTCCATGCCCTGCAAATGACCAATTTGGTGACCCATGTTCAAGTGTGCTTGGCCAAACCCTGTTGTTCTTGGGAAAACAAAAAAAGAAAAGTTTTGTTTCCTAAATTATAATGGACATCTCATGGTCTTCCCATACTATGAAAATTATGCTTCTCATAAACTTAATTGGTATTTGTTTTCATTTTGTTAGAAGAATGGGCCATCTCCCATGCCTGCCTAGGAGCCAGCTCTCCAAAGCAGACATCTCTGCAGTGTTGACTGCTGTAGCTTGCTTTGGCTGTGAGATGCCAAAGAGGAACATCTCTTGGGTGTTTGGGGTGGTATTTTTATTCTGGCTAGTCTAAGTGCCTGTGTACAATCTGGCTCATCATCAGGATGTTTTATCCTGGTGTTGACAAGTGCCATCTTCTGTGCTACTGCAAGGTTTTCTTTGGGGAATGCAGTGAGAAAATCCAACCCATCTCAGTGAGCAAACCAGGCTGTCAGGTTGCAAGTGCCAGAGCTGCTGTAGATGCAGAAGGAGGCTGCCAGGTGGGGGGGGGTGGGGTGTGTAGAAAGAATGCACATCTGGATAACACTGCCATGGAAATAAACACAGAGGTCTACTTTCTTAAAGGCTGTTTCTGAATAACGGCAATGTGTACTGGCCCTAAAACTCAGGACCTCAGAGAGTTTGGGCTTTAGAGATGTAATGGTAGATGTGCTCAAAAGGCAATAAAACCTGACGTAATGCTCAACTGGAAGTAGGGAGCCATTTCTGGAAGATAGCCACTTTGAAGAGAAACAGCAGCAGTGGAGAGGAGCCAGGCTTTTATGTGAGAACAGATGTGATAACATTTTGGTCTGAGAAGACTTAGTGGCTGTGCTTTCCTGTTGCTGCTGTTTTCTCAGTTAGAAAATAAATGGCCAGTGAAAAGTGCCTGGTTCCTCGTGCAGTGACGTGGGTTAGAGCTACCAAACTGCTGTGCCCTGGAAATGAGTGCAGCTTATGGACTGAGACCACTCTCTGCTCCTCCACAAATAATAGATGTCAGGACAGACACTCCAGAACCCTCATGCCTACCTACCTCTTCCCTTTCTTAATCAAAACCACTTGGAACTCGCTGTCACCGTGAGTTGACCAAAATGAAGTTTTCCTACCTGATTCCCTTTTCCTATTGCCCAGAGACTGACCACACAGGAAGACTCCTGTTCCTCCACACACAAGCCTACCTGTCCTCTGGCTGCCTGCCATCAGGGTCCCCCAGGGCTGCAACCAGACCCCCTCCCTCCCTGGGCAGCCCTGCCACATAGCAGCAGCCCACAGAAATACGTGCCTGGCAGTACACAGGTGCTTCTGCAACTCCTGGGTCAGCACAGTTGTGCCACTCACCATCTTTAGTTTTCTATGCCCATCTTGGGTCAGCACTGTTGTGCCTCCCACCATCTTTAGTTTTCTGTGCCCATCTTGGGTCAGCACTGTTGTGCCACCCATCATCTTTAGTTTTCTGTGCCCATCTTGGGTCAGCACTGTTGTGCCTCCCACCATCTTTAGTTTTCTGTGCCCATCTTGGATCAGCACTGTTGTGCCTCCCACCATCTTTAGTTTTCTATGCCCATCTTGGGTCAGCACTGTTGTGCCTCCCACCATCTTTAGTTTTCTATGCCCATCTTGGGTCAGCACTGTTGTGCCTCCCACCATCTTTAGTTTTCTGTGCCCATCTTGGATCAGCACTGTTGTGCCACTCACCATCTTTAGTTTTCTATGCCCATCTTGGGTCAGCACTGTTGTGCCTCCCACCATCTTTAGTTTTCTATGCCCATCTTGGATCAGCACTGTTGTGCCACTCACCATCTTTAGTTTTCTGTGCCCATCTTGGGTCAGCACTGTTGTGCCACTCACCATCTTTAGTTTTCTATGCCCATCTTGGGTCAGCACTGTTGTGCCTCCCACCATCTTTAGTTTTCTATGCCCAAAGTGGACTAAAGCCCAGCTACCTTTCTTAACACAACTGAAGATAATTCAGAGAGGAACATACTGGTTCATTGACTGCGAGCTAGGACATTGTGCCCAGAGCATCCATGGCATTGCCTAGTGCTGAAATTGCAAGATTAATGTTGTGGACAACGTGAGAAGCTTGGGGTAGAACTACAAGAAAAAGAGTAAGTAAAGCAGTGTGTCCTGTGAAGCTGTTTACTTCCCATCATTAATGCTTTAGCTGAAATATTTGGTCAGAATTTAAAACTTGGTTATTGACACTTGTGGATGCCTTCAACCTCACCCACTCAATTTGAGATTTTCTCAAAAAGACCCAAAAAACACCTTAAAGAAGGTACAAGCAAAGGCTATCTGCAGCAATTTCTGGAAGGCTCACCTGGGCACATCCAAAAAGCCTTTTCCCAAAGTGTTGACCCAGTCACCTGGGTCATATCCCCAGAAGGGATGTGATGCAAACCTTCCAATCATAATTTTCTCAGTGTCTGGTAGATTTGTCTACTTATTAACAGCACAGAAAATGCAAACACCTTCTCTGGACGATTGCAGCACTTCTTGGATGGTTAAAATTTAATATCCTATGCTGCCATTTGTGGGATGATACTGATGCTCATGGGTAGACTTCTGCCATATCTTATTTCTTAATTACTGGTTATGAATCAGCCCAAAAAAGCAGCAGAATGGATGTAGAATTCTTGATTTAAATAAAGGTCTAGGTAAAAGAATAAGGTTGGTGTTCACCTTCCTCTGAAGCAAGTGAGCTGCTCACAAACAAAATAAAGGGCAGAGACTTGAAAATGCTTATTAAAAAATCAGTTAGAAGAGACTGCTGTGCACAGATAGTGGATTTCTGAAGGTAAATCTTACTTCTTGCCTGCCAGGTATATTTCAAGCTGCAGAATCTTTTTTTGCATAGCTAATTATAGTCACCTGGATGTGAAAATAGGATTTATTGTGGAAAGTACCAACAATAGAAGATGAAATTTAAGGTCTTGTACTACTGATATGTTCTTCTTCCATATTGTCATTCTGGTCTTATTTTCTAGGTTTTGTTAACAGGAGAAAGGAGAAAACACATTGTTTTGGAGGCTGGGTAATCAAAGGCAGTTCCATTTCCTGGAATATGTGTCAGATTGAGAGATATATTTAGCAAGAAGGATAAAAACATTTATTGTTGCTAAAAGCAGTTCAGTGCAGGCAATGCCACCTGCGGAGAGGCAGGGTTAGAGTGATCACATTAAAAGGACTCTCAGGTACAGCTTGGAAATCCCACAAGCCCACATCTGACTGACATTTTTATGTACCCAAAGGAATGCTCTGGCCTGCCACTCTGTAAGCTCCTTCTTGTTTTCCCTATGTGTTCTTTTAAATGCTCCATCATGCCATGGCCTCAACATGGCATAGCAGAAGCCTGTGTCCAGGAAAGAAGGTGCAGCAAAGCTGCTGAGGGATCATACTCCAATCTGGCACATCACAGAAGCATCTTCTAACCTTTAACTTTACAACGTGCAGATGGGCAGCAACTAACTTAAGGATTACCTGAATGCAGAACTCAGGTTGCCTAGAGAGCTTTGGAAACAAAGGAGCAAGTGGGTGGCCAATTTATAGAATCATAGAGTGGTTTAGGTTGGAAGGGACCTCAAAACTCCTCCAGTTTCAACCCCCTGCCATAGGCAGGGACACCTCCCACTAGAAAAGGTTGGTCAAGGCCTCATCCAACCTGGCCTTGAACACCTCCCTGAGCAACCTGTGCCAGTGTCTCACCACCCTCACTCCAAAGAACTTCTTCCTAACATCCAGTTTCAATTTCCCCTCTGCCAGTTTAAACCCATTCCTCCACCTCCTGTCATTTCAAGACCTTGTCAATAGTCCCTCCCCAGCCCTCCTGTAGTCCTCTTCAGATTCTGGAAGACCACTCCAAGGTCTCCTGGAAGCCTTCTCTTCTCCAGGCTGCAGACCCCCAACTCACTCAGCCTGTCCTCATAGCAGAGCTACTGCAGCCCTCTGAGCATCTTCATGGCCTCCTCTGCTCTGGCTCAAACAGTTCCATGTCTTTCTTGTGTTTGGGGCTCCAGAACTGCACACAGGACTCCAAATGGGGTCTGATGAGAGCAGAGTAAATTGGCAGGGTCCCCTCCCTTGCTCTGATGGCCGCATTGCTCCTGCTGCAGCCCAGCACAAGATTGCTGTCTGGGCTGTGTGCACACTGTCACATTTCTCGTGAGCTAAGTGTGAAGTGAGCTGGGACTTGAGTAGTTTGAATAAGAGCATTCTGTTTTGACTCACCTTGCTCATTAGACATACAAATATCATTCCTTAGACCTGACCTGGAGGTCCTACAGCATCCTTACTGCATGCAGTATTACTCTACGCTTTCTGACTCAAACTATTTCTCCCAAGGCCCTCAGCTGCCCTGACTGCCCTGCTGAGGGAATTGCTCCTGCTCTGTTAGCACTCAGGGCAGAGCTAATGAGCAATGTCTGCCCCACTGTGACAGCAGAGCCTCTGCAGCTTGGTGCAGAGTTTCAACACTTGCTAATAGGATGGATCACTAGGGAAGCTGTGCTCTCTTCATAGAGAAGGAAAAAAACCCTCTGATTTTGTTCAAGCCTTTCCCTTTTGAGTAGGTCTGGATGACACCAGAAACCCAAAGATTGTCCTTCATAACAAGCACAGAATTTGACATGGGGTTTATTTCTTTCAAATTAAATGTCTACTGCAGGACATGCTTGGACTGAAGTCCAGAGCCACCCTCGAGTCCTTCAGAGCACACACTTTAGTGGTGTGTGAAAGAAGTTTCATTATGCCCATCTTTTCTGTGCTCACTCTATAAATGATGCCCCCGAAGGCCAATTACTGTGTCAACAAAAGTAAGGAAGCATCATTTTCAAGTTGGTTAAAGTTGAAATGATGTGTCTGATGGAGAGGACCTCTTACCTGGGAAGCCAAACAGCCTGGCCTGTGGTGGTGTAGTTTAGAGACTGTGAAAACAGCTGTGCTAGCAAGCAACATGAGTACTCCCTTGTGCTGTCTGCTGAAATCCATCCCTGAGCTGCCCTGAAGGTGCCCTAGAGAGAAGCAGTGTGTGGGAACGACACAGAACATGCATCACCACCACTGTAGTTTTTTTCTCTTTCACAGATAGTTCTAATTTCAAAATGAAACTTTCAAACCTTAGTTTGGTTTATTTTTTAACTGAGAGTTTGTTTTTCTTTTAGATTTTGTTTCTTTTTTCTTCTTGTTTTGTTGTTTTTTCTTCTTTTTCTTCTAGATTTTGTTTTTGTCCTTGTTTTGTTTTTTTTTTCTTCTTGTTTTTCTTCTGGATTTTTTTCTTTCTTCTGGTTTTGTTTTTCTTGTTTTTATTCTAGATTTTGTTTCTTCTTGTTCTTGTTTTGTTTTATTTCCTTGGTTTTCTTCTAGATGTTGTTTCTTTCTTGTTTTTTCCCTCCTTGTTTTTCTTCTAGATTTTGTTTCTTTCTTCATCTTCTTATTTTGCTGATTTTTTCCCCCTTCTTTTCTTTTCTGCACCCAGTCTGAAGAGAGATTCCTTTTTAGTAATGATATTTGGTCTGGAAAACATGGGCAGATAAATTTGTTTTACACATATTCATCTATAAGTACACTTACACATATCTCTTATAGCTGATATCCAGCAGTGATGTGACCAAACAAATCTGGAGATTACGAAGACACACATCTCCCCCAACAACAACAACATTAGCAGAGAGATTGCATTTAAATAATTAACAAATAAATGTCAGAAAAAGCAGAATTGAATTTTATTGATAATGCATACATATCTTCAGGGCTTTGAGTACAGAAGTTCAAAGCAGCCAGGCTGGCAGTGACTAGGAGAAGGCAGGTAAAGTGAGGGGTAAAAAGGTGGAAACGAGGAAGGAACCAGGGGTGCCGTAGCTGACAGAAGCCCAGCAATGTTCCTGTGATCTTCTCAAAGCAGTGTCCCTGTGCCATAGGTAGGGGATAGTTACAGGAACATGGGAGCTCTGAGAGCCAAGTTATCACTAAACTCTTTTGTGGTCACTCATCAAGTGCATGTGGGTTTTGGAATCTCTTTCAAAGCATGCAGCCTGATACTGGTAAATTATCCAAAGAGAGCTGCTGTGTGCAGTAAGCCTCAAAAGCAAATAATCTTGCAGGCTTCATTCCTCCTCTGGGGCAGAGTATATGACAGGAGAGGCCTTTCAGGGGCTGTGTGCATCTTTCTCTAGGGGTACTTTAACGTGTTTCTTCTATCCTTAACTGGTGGACAAATAAAACTGTGTGTAGGGAAACTAACCTCACAGATAAAGGCAACAAACCATGATGAGAAACCTTATTCCTTCAAATTTATTGAGGATCAAATATAGATATCTTCCTTTATGTCAGAAAATGCTTTTCCTTTCCCTCTGAGCAGTCGTGATAGCACAAATATTTCCAAATGGAAGTCACAGTGCCAAGCACAGCAATGCTGTCAGTAACCTGATTGAATCTGGCTTTCATTCATTTAAATACAACATGCTTTGGAAGCACATTCTTGATTTAAAATACAAAACTCTTCTATTGAGATAAACAGTGAGATGAAGCTGTCGATGATAGAAGAGATTCTGTAGATTTTTGCATTTCTGTCCTTTTTACATCTCACATTATTCACTATTTTCCACATTTCTTTTCCCATTTTTAAGTGCGTGCCCACGAATGTACAATGAATTGCTGTGTGATGTTTTGCTGTGTGAGTATTTTAAGGACTTAAAAAAAAAAATAGCAGTGCTACTGTACCCTGCTGAATTTTCTGAGCTGTCTTTAACACTTCTGGGAATTCATCTTGTACTTCTGTAAAAGAGATTTACTGTTCCCACCAGGACCTCTGAGGAAAAGAGTGATCCCATTTTAAAGCAGCTTCTTCACACAGTGAATAAAGCCCTAAGGAATCACGGAGCCAATGAAAGGATCTCCTGCTTCCCCTTTGCAATGCCAGGCAGTGATATTTTATTTGGTGTCACATTCAAGGCAAAATTATGCTGCAACAGTGCATTAGAATAAAATAATTGTTTGTCAGATTTGTTTTCTGAGTGGAGTCTCCTCCTTTGCTTTTTTTTTTTTTTTTTCTCTCCTGTACGTAGAAATTGAAGTATGACAACATGAGAACATAAAGTGTTACTGTTTGGTGGTTATGAAGATAACTCACATGCAGCAAAGATTAAAGTGACCTGACAGCTCTGCTCCTGCTCTCTGTTTATGCTATACATACTGGCATTCGAGATTCAATAAAGGGAGAAGAACCATTAAAGTTTCATTGGTGCACAGAAGTAAGGGTACCTTGGTGCCACTTTTGTGGCACCAGCTCCTTCTCTCCTGCTGCAGAAGACAGGGACTGAGGCAGGCAGGAGCATCCCAACTCCCACATTGCAACCTTTCCAGCTGAATTCCTCTGTGGTGTCTATTGTGTGTAACTGGACATTTTTATCTTCCCTCTGGGTTTGTAGTGCTCCCCAGTGCTGTTCAATACCTGCCAGGGTTTGTATTGGAGGTAGTTAATGTGAGTAGATGTGAATACAGTGAAGTGATGAGTAAGTACATATGATTCCAATTCCTGATACTGAAAGTGTTTTGTGTTCCAGTGGATTAAAAATTGTTATAGTTGGAAACTGGGAAGTTCTGTGGACCTGGTTGAATGCTGTAGGAGATGGCAGAGCTGGAACTTCCTGGGGCATGCTGCTGAAACAGGCATTTTGGAAAAGGCAGAATGGCAGCCCAGGCTGTGAGTCCTAAAGTCATATCCACCTGCTGGAAGCTGGGCCACAGATCAGTACAGTGCAAGTGAATCAGAAAAGACTGGGAAATATTAATGGGAGAGATGAGATGAATTAGGTCTGTTCAGTTTCATTTCTGCCTAGACTCGAAACTGCAGAAATTATTAGCCTGGGTGTAGGAGATGTTGCAGAAGTTCTGTGGGAGTTTGCAATAGCATTCAAAGAGAGAGAAAAAAAAAAAGAAGACTTTTTCTTACTTCACTCTTGTACCTAATATTTCCTGGAAGGGGGAAGCCATAGAGAGAAGAGATAATAACCTACCTAGAGGCTATCTGCAAGTAGAGACTTAAAGAGCAGTAAAGAAATAGTGGGGAAAACTTTGGCTTAGCAAGGATGGACAATATCCAAGAGCAGGTGAATCAAGGTAAATGCAAACTAGATCTTTGGACACATCTCTTAAACCACATAAGCAAGCAGATGCTGCTGTGGTTTATACTGGTTGTGGATTGCTATCACTGGAAATGTCCAAGTCAAGACTGGATTTTTTTTTCTTTCATAACAAAGACCTTTATGTAAGTGATTCTGCACAGGACTATCTGCTTGGTACAGAGGCATCTATTCAGCTCATGGTGAAACCTTTGTATTTCTTTTTAGGAATCTTGTATACTTTCAAAACGAGTCACTTTTTCTAATTATTGTAATTAATACTTATGGTAAATGAGTGGCATGGCTGATTATTTTTTGGTTTCTTTGCTTGCTTCTTGTTCCAGAAATGTTTAGGAGAGATGTAATGCATTCATTAGCAAGAAGTTAACATTCATTTAATGTAATTACCAGCATTTTTACTAAGTGGAAAGATTTCCTTTTTAGACCAGAGATTTGTGCTTTGATGAGCAGATCATAACATGGGAAAGCTGACTTGGTGAGCCAAGAGAAGAAGTGTGCTGAGAATTGTCTGAGGACGGGGAGGCCAGAATTTAGCATCGGCCAGGGAGAACATGAGGTGGGGGAACATTGTATGCAAATGCTTCCTCCTCTTAAATGTTAAAATGTCAGAATCATCTTCACCCAGTAAAATCATTACCTTTCATCAAGAGCAAAAGAAAAATTCATAGTTTAGCCCACTGGACTCTTGCTGTGTTCCACACAAAGAGCTGTTGCCGCTCCCTGAAAGGAGAGGACTTTATAGCTTCACAGGATTCATTTTGTGCAGGAAGCATTTTGGATTCATTTGCTAATTCTCACAAGTAGCTAATGGGTGGTTGCCACAAAAACCTGTTCCCATTCTCAGGGTGGACTAGAGCATCCATTTGGAAAGCTAAATGAGGTCAAAAAGCCTAGGTGTTGTTCAAGTCACACTTAAAACATCCGACTGGGTTATAGACTTTGTACATGCAGGTGGGTTTCTGCTGCTGCTAACTCATCCAGGACATGGTTCAGCAATTGCCTTTTCCACTGTGTCTGATAAGTCACTTCATGTTTGCTTTTAGAGATAGACTCAGTGTCAAGGGTGTAAAGAAAGGCAGGAATGCATTGCTTATCCTTAGAAAACGTGGGTCATGGCCCCTTTCACAGTGATGCCCACCAAGTGGAGGATAAAGTTCCTGAACTGAAAAAGGAGTTGGAGCAGATAACTCAAGAGGACAGGGATATGCCCATTCAGGCTTCATCCTTCCCTGTCTCTGGAGATTTTTACTGACAGTGATGAGGCATGGATGATTGAGCTGAGACCCCATTTCATCACATCCATTTTAATACCCTTTCTTAATGTTTGTTGCCTTTGTTTTCAACAGGTAAATAGAGATTTAGTGTTTGTTAAAGTTGCCTCGTGAGAATATCTCTACTCTTTGTTCAGCTCAGGGCTCACTGAAGGATGCTTATTACAAATGGAGAACAAAATGCAGGAGGAAGTAATGGCTGAGGGAGGGCAGCAATGATAACTTCTTTGTATGTATATTAATCCTTTCAGAAAGCTGAGAGGGTTAAGAGAGGAAGTTTGCTTCCTGGAACTACTGAAATCAGAAATAGAAATAATTCTAATTGCACTCTAAGAGTTGCATGGGTGCCCTGTGGTTCGTTTCCTTGCTACTTTTTCACCATTTGATGCTAGCCTTGTGTAGCCTTGTAGCAGGCAGAGTAAAAAAAGAGACAGAGAGAGAGAATAAAGAAGCATGCCAGCAAGCTGAACTAAGAGTGATGGAAGTGGAGCACAAGGCATCTATAAGGCCATATTTACATCAAGAGGTTTTATTTGCATGAGTAAGGCAAATGTGCTGGAACTTGTGTTTTGAATTATGAACAACACGTACTTGTGTTTCCAAAAGTGATGCATCTGTAGCATTCTGCCTTCCTCTTGAAGAAATCCATACTATTTATAGATACCTGAAGGAAAGTAAGTATCTGTCAGTCCTTTGAGCCACTTTAGAATAAAGGTGGAGTACAGTTGTGCTTCTTACTCAGTGTAGCCTTGACTTGCATTGACTGAAGAGTGCAGTGCCTCCATCTAGCTGTTGGAAAAATGTGGTCTGATAGGGCCTGTGCATTATTCATGCTAAATACATCTTGCTGAATCATGAGAAGGCTTTTCTGGAAAAGACCACCAAGCACTTTCTTCTAACAGTCTGAGTGGTTTTTAATTCTCATTGACTCATATAGGAGGGCATGGCAAGTGGTGTCCCATGGCATCAAGCACTATGCTTGGTTCTAGTACATTGAATCGCTCAAGCTTCAACAGGAAAAGTCACAGTAGAAAAAGTTGTGGCTTGGCAGGTTTGGAGGAGGGTAGTGTGATGCAGGAATCAGAGTCAGTCAGGGTTAGAAGGCACCACTAGGATCCTAGTTTAGGTTTGATATCAGGAAAAATTTCTTCACTGAAAGAGTTGCTTAGGCATTGGAACAGGCTGCCCAGGGAGCTGGTGGAATCACTGTCATAGAATCATAAAATCAGTCAGGGTTGGAAGGGCCCACAAAGATCATCTAGTTCCAACCCCCCTGCCATGGGCAGGGACACCTCACACTAGATCAGGCTGTCCAGAGCCTCATCCAGCCTGGCCTTAAACACCACCAGGGATGAGGCTTCCACCACCTCCAAGGGCAACCCATTCCAGGGTCTCACTACCCTCATGGTGAAGAACTTCTACCCTAACATCCAGTCTGAATCTACCCATTTCTAACTCTGTTCCTATCACTACCTGACATCCTAAAAAGTCCCTCTCCAGCTTTCTTGTAGCCCCCTTAATATACTGCAAGGCCACAATAAGGTCATCTGGGAACCTTCTCCTCTCTAGACCGAACAGCCCCAACTCCCTCAGTCTCTCCTCACAGCAGAGCAGCTCCAACCCTCTGATCATCCTCATGGCCCTACTCTGGAACAGCTTGTCCAGAGAACCTATGGATTATCCATCAATCCATGGAGGTTTTTAAGTGTAGGATGAGCAAAACAAGGCTGATCTGATTTGCTGGTGGCTATAGGTTAGACTAGGTAACCTCCAGAGATCCCTTGGAACCAACATTTCTGCAGTTCTATGACCCTCGGTAAAAATATGTGCCCCATGCTCTTCTTTCCACTGCACGCTCGTTCTCAAAGGGCAAAGTTTAAGCTGTTATTTTTACAAGAGAACTAAACCAGAATCAGCACACTTGTTTAAAAATAAAATGCCAGGTTCTTTAATAGCAAAGATAAGGTTTGCTCTCTTGGGTTACTCAAGAACAATGTAATTGTTATTGCAGTGAAGCAGGGAGAATGGTTTTAATTTGAATCCAGTTGTTGTTACAATGAAATTCGATAGGCAATGTGGGCCATAATAAGGAGCTAAAAACCTGTGGTTCAATAGTCAGCATTGATTTCTCTCTTACTGATTGGAGGGAAACCAAGTTTTCATTTTATGGCATGAAGAGCCTCAAAAGGACTTTCCAGCAATTAATTTTCTTTTAAGTCCCTCTCTCAAACAATATTTTAGAATTAATTATGGTGGTTCTTTCTGCTAAGTTGATTTTTTTTTTCCTCCCCCATTTATAATAGATTTTAAAAAGTATAGACTTATTGCATGTTCAGGTGCAAAACCTCTGCTTAGCCAAAAGAAAATGAGTCTTTTATTACCAAGACAGATCAATTAGACTCGTGTAGCTCTAATAAGCTTTCTCACAGTTATAGCATTCTTTACCTGCTGTGGGGAATTATTAAAAAGTGCTGTTCTTCCCTATCTGGAAAAACTTCAAAGTCTGAGCTGTAGCAGCAGAGCCCTGTCTGACCAGCATAGCAAAGTGTTCATCCCTGTGCAAATTGTGTTTTGGAAAATAGTAGTCCTTGTAGAGAAAGATCAGGACAGAGGGATAACAGTGAAACCACAGTGATGTTTTCTAGGGGTTGAGCAGGCAGTCAGTCAAAACCTAGTGAGAGAGGAAAATATGGAAATGCAGCTTCCTGGTGCTGCATGTGGATTTAGCTGATGTGTGAAGAAATTTCTTCTCTGGGAATTTCTTCTCAAATTGTGAGTCTCATGTGCTTTGGATATGAAACTACTCCTGATGGTTGCTTGATAGTGAAACAAATAAAGACACTTATCCTGGCAATCTGCATTGCCATTTTCTCCAGGGAATTCTCAATGACAAGAAAAATATTTAGCTACTGAGGCTTTCAAGCCTGACTCAGATTTTCCTTTGAAGTATCTGCTTTTGTCTGTGTCCTTTTTCAATTGATTGAAGAAAGACATAGAGACAGAGCACCAGGTTCACCTCTAGTGAGAATGGACATGCCATCGTTTAATATTGTCAATGCAATTTCCTCCTGTCAGTTACATTCTGACCCCAGAACCTGTGTATTTGTAAGAAAAAAATAAT
The DNA here is from genome assembly GCA_013399775.1 of Semnornis frantzii. Taxonomy (NCBI): domain Eukaryota; kingdom Metazoa; phylum Chordata; class Aves; order Piciformes; family Ramphastidae; genus Semnornis; species Semnornis frantzii. Next base: position 2,920 of record VWYK01038766.1, on the reverse strand, counting down.
TACCTGTAAAGCCCCATGTGTGTAGATCACTACTGGAATCATAGAGTCATAGAATGGTTTAGGTTGGAAGGGACCTCAAAGATCATCCAGTTCCAACCCCCTGCCATAGGCAGGGACACCTCTCACTAGAACAGGTCTAGTCATCTGCAGAACAAGTTCACCAAGGGAAATGTTTGCTTTTAAAACACATATTCTGAACTGCACACAATTCTTTGCCTGAAATACCATGATTTAGGTGGAAGAGATGAAAGGAATGGACAAAATAGGAAGGTTGGGCTGAACAGGCATACATTTTAAATTCCTGATGAGTTTCATCTGACTTCTTCAGATGAGTTCGTCAGTCAGGAGCAGGGGGCAATTGTGAGATTGTGAGACTTGGCCTAAGCTGTGTCAGCAAAACCTTAGCAGGAAAGCACAAAGCTTCAGGAAACTGAAAATCAATACTGCCAGGCAATGAAAGCATTTTTTTATTACAAAGAACCAAAAGCTGTCACACAACAAAAGGTTCACTGAAAATAGAAAAGAAGGAAAGTTCAAGGCTTTAGCTTGCCCAAGACAGTTGTGAAAAATAAACCACAGTGATGAAGAGATGCTTTTCTTTAAGGGACTGGAGGGTCTTATCCACAAGGAGTGAGGAGAGGTGGAGCCACCAATACTAGTGGGCACCTTCCAGCAGATTTTCTTGTGGAAACTATTTTTCTGTTGCCTCCCAGTTCCTCTTCTGTTTCCTACATATAAACAAAGGCTTTCTGGTAAGCTCTGATTTAATGTGTAAGGATCCTTTATCTGAGATTTTTATGACCTGAACAGACACAACAGTCTTTACTGGAGAGTAAATGAGGCAAAGGGAGCTGAAGGTATCCAATAGCAGATCTGGGAGCAGACTTTAGGAAAAAAATCCCATAGTTAGAGACCTTTGTTTGCTTTTTCTGATGACTCCTGTGCGAGTAACACCTTTGGACCAAGGACCATAATTTTATTGAATCATACAATCATTTTGGTTGGAAAAGACCTTTAAAATTGAATCAAACTTTTATCTAACTCTACCAAGTCTGGTGCTAAACCATGTTTTTAAACAACTCCAGGGATGGGGATTCAGCCACCTCTCTGGGGAGCTTGTTCCAAAGTTTAAGAATCCTTTCAGTGAAGAAGTTTCTTTTAATATCTTTGAATGTAAGGATATTAAAGATAACTGCCCTGAGTGCTGAGCCCTGGGGAACACCCATTGTGGCCAGCCACCAAGTGAATTTAAGCCCATTCAGTACCACTCCTTGATCTCAGCTAAATTCACTTCCCACAAGCCAGGCTTGACTACTGGAGTGCTTCTTTGTAGAGGAATATCTTGCATTAAATGGACATGTGAGCAATGCAATCTGTGATAACTGCTAATTGTAAACTGAAAAGTTTCACAGCCTGCACGAAGGTTCACCTGAAGGGCAAAGACACCAGCTGCGAGGTGCTGCCAGGAGAAGTCAACCACAGGATGATCAAAGTAGAGACAAAGATTCATATGCGAAGAGTTTGAATAGATAAGTCTAACCCATTGCTTAATGTCACAGAGCTTGTGCCTTAATGATTTGGACCCATTGCTTAACAACTAACCCACATAGTCTGTTAGGAAGTATATAAGTGTATGCTCTTATTCAATAAATGGGCATTGCTTAGATCATACTGGTCTGCATACAGCTTTGTCCAGGAGCTTCTGCACTTCTTCTGTCTGGCCTTGCAAAAATAATCAGACAGAATAGAAAATGTAACATGCTTGCTAGACAGACAGAAGCTGCAGGGCTGAGGGGAAGGGGCTGCAGGGGAGAAAGATGAAAAATTCATGGGTGGAGGTAAGAGTAGTTTGTCCCTCCAAGAACTGACCACCAAGGACCTTGCAGGCAGCTTATTCTCATTTTAACAGTTTCTTTCCCTTTCCACACATACCTTATAAAATACAGCAGTGCACTCTCCCAGCTGGGCAGACCAGAAGTGCCCTAAACAGTCATTAGACTAACCCAAAGATTAAGCAAGCAATTAAGCAAAGATTACCAAGCGATTACTTTGATGTTTCTCATTGATTTGGTCTCTTCCTATATTGTTCAGCAGCCCCTCAGCACCCCAAACAGTCCCATCTCCGTGTGTAGGCATTAATTGTTCTGAGCAGGTTGTGCAGACAAGTTTGTGCGTTTATTATGGTGTAAACCTCTTGTTCTTCATTTGCTCAGAATGTCATAAGGACAGAACTGTAAAGACATTGACCTTTGTGTAATGTTTGTGCAGAAATGAGTGTTATTGTTGTTCCTTCCCTCTCAATTTCTTGCTCGAGGAAAGAAATGAAGTTTAGGCTCCCACAAGTACTTCGTTCGCCGGTGTAAATCGAATTCTTAGTTCTGTTCTCTGCCCCTGAAAAACCCTTGTACAGTTTGCCACAAATGCTCCTCGAACTAAAATACACTTCTTGAAGAAGTGATTTCCAAAGCCACATCTCTTGAACCGTTTTAAACTAGGAGAGGATAAACTGATGCTATAATGAGTCTTGCTAATACCCAATTTCCATAGGCTGATGAATTTCAGTATAGCATGCTTCATTAATATTATATAAGAAAATGATTTGCAGGCAAATTAAGTGGTTGACACAGGTACTAAATAATAAAAGCATATAAATTAAATTCAAGCACACAATTCATTACAAGATTAATCTCTCTCATCTAGTCCCATGATAGCTCTCAAGTATGCCTGCATATACATAATCATATTAGTTGAGCGTGAAGATATTTACGTGTACACCTTATTATGATACTGATGATATTCTCTACCTCACAGAGTTGAACAGCACACACAGGTGAAGTGTGATGCCTCCCAACACTGTGAGCTGATGGAGTGGGCTAAGAACTTTCCCCACCCCCACCATTTGAAATTTACCAGATTAGCT
>VWYK01038761.1:0-10302 GCA_013399775.1 Semnornis frantzii | reverse complement strand
TTTTTTTTTGGGGGGGGGGTGTCGCCAAACAGGAGTAGTGCTCTCAAATGGCAGTAAGACCTTTTAAGTGATCAAATTATAAACAAAAACATCAGAGAAACACAGCCACACCAACTTTTTTTAGCTCATGGATACAGGCAGCTGATAGCAACTTAATATTGGGTATTGGCCAGCAGGATAAGGGAGGTGATTCTCCCCCTTTGCTCTCATCAGACCCCATCTGGAGGACTGTGTGCAGTTCTGGAGCCCCCCAGTACAGAAAGGACGTTGAAGTGTTGGACCGAGTCCAGAGGAGGGCCACAAAGATGCTCAGAGGGCTGCAGCAGCTCTGCTATAAGGACAGGCTGTGAGATTTGGGGCTCTGCAGCCTGGAGAAGAGAAGGCTTCCAGGAGACCTTAGAGTAGCCTTTCAGTATCTGAAGGGGGCCTACAGGAAGGCTGGGGAGGGACTATTGATAAGGTCTTGCAGTGACAGGACATTGTGGAGAGGTTGGTGTTGGTCTCTTCTTACAGGTAATTAGTGATAGAAAAAGAAGAAATGGTCTCAAGCTGTGTCTGGGTAGGTTTAGACTGAACATTAGGAAATTTTTTTTCAGGAGTTTTTAGGTGTTGGAATAGGCTACCCAGGGAGGTAGTAGAGTCAACAACCCTTCATGTATTTAAGGGCTGTTTGAATATGGTGCTTGGGGATATGGTTTAAGGTGAATCTTGTAGAGTAGGTTTATGGTTTGGACTTGGTGATCCTAAGGGGCTTTTCCAGCTTGAATGTTTCTGTGATTCTGTAAGAAATATATGAGTGGCCCTGTGAAAGAGGGTAGTAGGGAGTTTGCTATGCTCTCAGCTAAACCACAAGGATAAAAGAACCTTGAAAGCCAGAAGTACATGGGGATTGGTGCAAGCACACTTTGGGAAAATACATAAAGTGTGATTCTCTGATTCTGTAATTTAAACAGGTGGATGCTTAGTGCTGCCTCTAGTTAGCAGATTGTGTCTTTCACTGTGCTTCACAGAGCTGCCAGGATGTCCTCCGTGGTCCTGGTCAGCTGAACTTCTGGCTGAAGGACACAGTAGCTGAGAGGTGGGTTTGTAGCATATTCTAGTGATTATGTTAAGCTAGTCTCTACACAGACTCCATGTTCTTGTTTACAGTGGCTTCAAATTTTAACATTACTTTGGGGTAAAAAGTAGTAGCGTTTATCAAGTGGAAGAGATTGGGCTGTCCTAGAAACCAAAGTGCTCCATTAAATATTAACTGTGTGAGCCTCTTCTAGTGACAGGATAGAGGTGTATTGCTTGCTACATATGGTACCTAATTCTAGCTGCAAATAATGCAAGTCACTACATGCCATTATTGCTAAAGACACTCAAAGCCAGGAGGTTGCCTGGGGGGTCAGAGATCATTTCCTGGCACTCAGTGGCAGAAGCGTTTTCCCTAACGTGTGCCTGGTGATGCTGAGCCATCCCACAGTTGGGATGATGAGACAACCTTATAAAGTAGCATACACAGACTGCTCATATTCTGGGCATTTCTGACTGACCCAATATTCAAAATTGCTCATTTGTCCTCAGTCAAAGCTTTCATTGTCATTTTGAGGTAGTTGTAGATACAGTGTATACAGCACATCAGGACAAAATAGATATAATTTTTTGTTTGTTTGTGGGTTTAATTTTGGGTTTGTTTCTTTGTTTATTTCATCTCCCGTTGCTCTGAAATATGTTTTCTCTCTGAGTTCTTTAATCACTCAAAAACTTGCAAAAGGTCATATACCTAATGTTAGAAATTAGTCTGGTTTGGTGCAGAATTATGCAAAGTAATTCAGATTTAGATGGGTTTAGCTACCTTTTCCAAGTGGCTTTGTCCTGTGATTCCACAGGGAAGGAAAGTAATTATTTCTTAACTCAGACATTTCAGTTTAAACATTCAGGTTAAATGAGATTAATCTGGGCTTCTGTGGGTGCTCTTTGTCCAACTCTTTGTGACAGTTTCTTAACAGCAGACTTATCCCTACTAGTTGGACTTTTAAAAGATACCTTTATAGCTTTGTTGTGATTGTCCCTGCTGACTGCAGAGAGGTTGGAGAAGATGACTTTGAAGGGTTCCAACCTAAACCAGTTTGTGACCCTGTGATTCTGTGATCCTGTTTTCCTACTAGCAATTTTCTTTCTATTAACCCATAGAAGTAAACAGGGAGTAAAAAAATCTCTTCAGAAAATAAAAATCAGACAAAACATCAAGTGAAACAGAATGACTCCTTTCTTGTTTTATTCTGATATAAATGCCAGGTTATGTCAGCGAAATGATGGTATTTGGAAGTTAAAAAATATTTAGTCTTTAATATCTTAACCACAAATGTGGGTAGATGAACAAATAGAATCAGTAGAATCATAGAATCAGTCAAGGTTGGAAGGAACCACAAGGATCATCTAGTTCCAACCCCCTTGCCATGGACAGGGACGCCCTAATCTAGATCAGGCTGCCCAGAGCTTCATCCAGCCTGGCCTTAAACACCTCCGGGGATGGGATCTCAACCACCTCCCTGGGCAACCCATTCCAGGCTCTCACCACTCTCATGCTGAAGAACTTCCTCCTCACTGCCAGTCTGAATGTTTTCTGTACGTTATTGCTATAATTTCATTTATATATAGATGTTGAAAACTGTTAGCAGCCTTTCCAAATAACAATTCTTGAACTGAATATTTCAGTTAGGCATTCAACTACTAGTGAAAGGATCCATTTTAAGAGTACTGGGATTTTGGTTTTGCTTCTCCCATCAACAGGAGAGAGGGAGAACAGGAAACATGTCTGGGCAAGTCAGGAGGCCTATTTTGGCCTTCCACCACAGTAAAATGCCAAGACGTTAAAGTAAAAACATTATATTAACACGAAAATATTGCTTCATTACATTTTTGAGTAATTCAGTAAAAACCATGACTTAGTATCATATCTAATGCAATAGAAAATATGTTAGATTGCAAAAGATTGTCATATTAATACTTAGACATCAAAGAAGAAATAGAAAAATAAGGATGGATGTGTAGGTTAAGGTTTCATGAGAAACTTATTGCTATTTTCCAGTGGCTCTATTTTTTTTAATTTTTTTTTTTTTCTGGAGTTTGTTATCCCAGTACCAGTTATCAAAGTACCAGTTGTTATCAAAGTACCAGTTTGGAAAACAGCTGTTTGATAAGAGCTTGTTAGGAGGAAGAAACCTTTTAAATGAACAAGCTTAAACATATTAAGCTAAGAAAGTATGGTTAGGCAGGTAATTAAAATCTGCCATACTATGTCAGTGGTGAGATTAGATGTGTTACTATTGCTACATCATGAAATATCAATCATGAGTTTAATTCTGTATACATGATAATTCTTTTGTTCTGACTCAAATTATTGCTCTGAGAAGGCCTAACACATCAATACTTCCATGCTAAAAGACAACTGAGAGTTGCCTAACTTTTGTTATCCTGCAAGTCAAAGCACCACATATCAGCACATGAACATATAACTACATAGCCCTCATCTAGGTATACAAAAATAATTAATTTATTCCAGCATTTCCTACACATAGGAAAAAAAATTAATTCCATGCATGCGAACAAGCAGAGGCTTCATCGTTAAAAAATGCTTTCTTATGTGATACTCAAAGTGCTTTCTTGCATGACCACAACTCTTCGAGTTTTAAACACTCCTGATTGTTTAGCATTGGACATATTTCTGGATTCTGATTTCAATAAATAATTTTTACCTTTCCATTCTTCTTTTGAATTTGCCATTACACAAAGTGTAACGTTTCAGCAGGTGTTCTCCTCCACCAATACATTTAAGCACTGAATCCAAGAGTGAGAATGAAGTAGCAGTCTACCTTGGATTTCAGCACTGCGATAGGTTGTTCTTTTACTTTGCCCTGTATCCAAATGTAGTGTTTTGGATGGAGCGCAGAAGGGTTAAGTATGTTCTGAATTTTCCATTTTACTCAGAAGACTGAAGATGTGAAAGTCCCCAGGCACTGGTGCTTATCTAGAGCTCTGTCTCTGGGCTTTTGTGCTCAGCTACCAAAGGTGACAAAGTTGCATGGTATTTGCTATACTGTCATCAGTGCTGGGCTGGAGGGCAGCGAGGTAAGGTGGGTAATTGTATAGGCTTATCAATGATAAATGCTGCTTATTCCTGAGTTCATCATTCATTCATCAGAGAAGCAATCTTTCACGTTCTGTCAGCTCTGACATAGGAAGGACATTGCCTAAAAAGGGGAGGAATAAAAACAAGAAATAGTTCTGGCACTCAGAATGGTATGCATATTTTATATGGTTTGCTAATGAGTTTATGAACCTAAGGCTATGAATTTTAATTCTGGCAGCGGCTGTTGGAATTCTGAAAGTCACATATTGAATGAGTTTGAGAGGTGCTTTGGAATCTGGCAAGTGCAGACGACAGAGACAATTCCTAAAAGCCTACAAACAGCCAGATGGAGAGGGATGGACATAATAAAAGACAGGAAGTACCTCAGATTGCTGCCAGCTCTATGTCAAAGCTAGACAGGACACTCACATTTGTTCAACTTATGCTCTTACTTAAGAGCATTTTTAAAGTGTCCATTCATATCATATTCTATCAAGCAACTGTTCAGAAAAAAAGTCATGCTGTTTTTAATTTTGAGCACCATAGTGAGTGATACAGAGAAAGAAAAATCACTATTTAGGGAGTCTTTGTTTGGTAGTGTAAATGTTTTATGCGAAAATAAAGTAGCAATACATAGAGATGAGATTTAAGGACAAGTGTTCAACCACTTGGCACCATAAGCAGTGACCACTGGGTCTTAGAGGTACTGTCCCTGTTTTATGAAGCCTTGCTACTTCAATTATAACCATAATTTTACTGATGCCATCAATTACAAAATCTTGCAGATAAAATGCGTCTCATTTTAACCCAATTAACATGCAGCAGGTAATAACACAGAAGTAGGTAAATGGTCAGTAGGGGGGAAAAAAAGCATAAGGTATATGTGGTAGATTAAAAAAGAATCAGAACTCTATAAATGCCATTCACTCTATTATGTCATCCTTAGCATACATTTACATTTTGATACATCTTGTCACAGGCAGCAATAATTATTAAAAAGAATGACAGGAGGCTGCTTTCAAGCTATCTTTTGTAGAGTGTCTTACATACTGTCAAATAAAAGCCATGGACTTACTTTCTCCATCAACCGTGACATGATTTTGTTCTGTTTTAAAAATATATCTCCTTTTCCTGACACATAGACATGCCTGTTCATCTCATTCCAAGGCTAGGGTGTGCTGTTTTAAAGCAATGCCTTTCAGCAATATTCAATTCCAACCTCTGAGAAATCTGCAAGAAAATCTTAGCAAGTTTTCTGCTTAGCTGTTACCCACATGAATCAAAAATAAATAGCCTTTACCATGCACATAAAATTAGACTGCAAAGTCATGAGGACATTAAAATCCCAGGAACATAACCCCAGTCCCACTGTATGCAGGGCTGTGTGGTTCAAATCGTAAAGTCATGATTACAGATGAAGAACACACACGTGTGACCAAATCTTCCAGAAGATGAAATTGCTGATGCCATACTTTGTATCATTCTATGGTTTGCAATTGAAAAATCTCCATTACACCTATTAAAATGCCCTAAGCATATCTATTTAAATATAGTTAAAAATTATAAGATCTCAGGAAAGTTAAAAATTGCCACCAGACTAAATGTTGACAAACCTGATTACACTGTCTACCTAAGAACTCAGTTCAGGTATTACTGTAATCAAATCAGACATGAAATTTCCTCTGAATTTCAAAGTAACAGTTCCCCTCTGGTAACTTGTTCCCGTGCAGCTTGAGGCCTTTCCCTAGAGAAAAGCTTCATGGGAAGAAGTAAAATAAAACAAACAAACAAAAACATTCCCTTTGCCCCCAAAGTATTTCTGTACAGTTCTGGAGCCCCTAGCACAGGAAGGACATTGAACTGTTGGAGCGGGTCCAGAGTAGGCCACAAAGATGTTCAGAGGGCTGCAGCAGCTCTGCTATAAGGACAGGCTGAGAGATTTGGGGGTCTGCAGCTTGGAGAAGAGAAGGCTTCCAGGAGACTTTAGAGTAGCCTTCCAGTATCTGAAGGGGGCTACAGGAGGGCTGAGGAGGGATTATTTACAAGGTCTTGCAATGACAGGACAAAGGGTAATGGGTTTAAACTGGAAGAGAGAAGATTTAAACTGGATGTTAGGAAGTTCTTTCCAGTGAGGATGGTGTGACACTGGCACAGGTTGCCCGGGGAGGTTGTGGCTGCTCCCTCCCTGGAGGTGTTCAAGGAGAGGTTGGATGAGGCTTTGATTGACCTGTACTAGTGGGAGGTGTCCCTGCCTAGTGCAGGGCTTGGAACTATATGATCTTTGAGGTCCCTTCCAATCTTACCATTCTAGGATTCTATGATTCTATTCCTTCCAACCGTCAGTTTAGAAGTGAGATAGACCATTGGTCTAAAATGACAGCCTGATTCTTTGCCAACCATAATTTGACCTGAAGGGAAATAACATGCCATAAGAAAAGAAAGAACATATCAGTTTTGAGACCTTCTGTGCCTCTGTTTATTATCAATATATCGTAAGTGCACAGTTTCTGAAAGTGTAAGTGTACAAATGTGAGAGGTAGTCACAGTCTATGTTTTGTTGATGCTAAAATAACTAAACTTGAGTAACAGACATAATTTGCTCCTCAGTCTTGTACTCAGCAAATAATATTTTTTTCTCCACCCTAAAATTATTTCCATACTTTAATTCATACAGGAACACCAAAATACCAGAGTCAACTTTAACGCAGAAATGATATAACGATAGAGTCGGCACAAACTAGAGGGGTCACGTATTTTCTTGGATGATTTCCCTTACTGCTGCAAAATCAATACAACAGTGTAACACTCTCTTCCAAACACTGGCTGCTGCTAAAGCTGATCTGATGATCTGATGATTTAATGGATAAGTACTGAATTTTAACACAGCTGAAAACAACGGGAATTGAATGAACTTTCTCTTACCGAAGAAGCATCAATATCTATTGCTCTATCATTAAGAACAGTTCACTCAGGCATCTGACTTACCAAGTTACCTTGAATTACATCAGCTGTGAGAACCATTCACAGCTGTAAACACCTGCCAGTGAGTGCCTGTCATAGAAAAGCAGCTCCAAAGGCAGAATAATGCAATCAAATGTGAAAGGTATGGAGACAGCAAGCAACCAGCTACACTGACCATCTCATTAAAATAACTTTTAACCCAATTTTGTTATCTTTGGTTAATTCCAGCTCTGATAGCATTAAATTTTTGTAATGTGGTATTATTGTTATCATCATTATCATCGACATCATTATTATTAACAAATTCAATTATAAAAATATTCTTGTTATCACATTACATCCAACAGCATGTGAAAATAAGTACTATGGTTACAAATGTTTTCTTACAGCTGTCTGAATTAACTTCAGTAGGATGGAACAGACCTTAAAGAATTTAAAAGCATCACAAATCAAAACCAAATGTAAAAAGAGGAATGCTTTAGAAACTACCAGACACATATAGCAAATTAACAGAGAAGATGAATAGTCACTTAATTTGAAACATGGTGCTGAATGACTGGCAAGAGTTTTAGGATATGCCATTTAAATGAAATACTTCTGTAAAGGCTGACTTTCAGTTTAAATTCCAAGTTAGTTATGTATTTTAATGCAATATCAGAATTAGTTATTGCTAATGCTCTGAAGCCTTTGCAACACACTTGAATATATGTACCAAAACAATGGCTGTGATAAACAGTTGGAACACCTTCCTGTTTGTGCAATTACATTACACAAAACTGCACTGGATTGGAAAGGGCCTCTGGAAGTCATCGAGCCCAACTCCCATCCAGTAATCAGGGCATCCCACACTAGATCAGATTGCTCAGAGACCCGGCAAGCCTGACCATGAATGTCTCCAGGGATGAAGCCTCCACCACCTCCCTGGGCAAACTCTTCCAGTGTCCCACCACCCTCTTAGTAAAGAAATTTTTCACAACGTCCAGTCTAAATCTACCTTTCCCTAGTCTAAAACCATTGCCCCTTTTCCTATTGCTACTAGCCTTCGTAAATAGTCCATTCCCAACTATTTTGTAGGTCTTCTTCAGGTACTAGAAAGCCACTATAATGTCTCCCCAGAAACTTCTCTTCTCCAGGTAGAACAACCCCAAGTTTCTCAGCCTGTCTTCATGGCAGAGGTGGCCCTCCTCTAGACCCTCTGCATGAGGTTCACATCTCATATTGAGGACCCAGAGCTGGACATAGTACTTTAGGTGAGGTCTCACCGGAGCAGAGTAAAGGAGCCAAATAAACTCTTTATCTGCTGGTCATGACATTTTTGATGCAGCCCAGGATGAGACTGGACTTCTGGTTTGCAAGTCCACATTGCTGGCTCATGTCTAGCTTTTCATCTACTAGTATATCCAAGTCCTACTCCTCAGTGCTGCTTGTATTGATAATGAGGATTGTCTCAAACCAGGTGCAGAACCTTATATCTGCCTTTGTTAAACCTCACGAGGTACACACAGACCCATTCCTCCAGCTTGTCCCCCTGGTGACATCCAGGTCACCAGGATGGTCCCTCTTGGTGACATCCTGTCCCTCTGACTTGTTGACTGTACCATTCAGCTTGGTGTCATCTGCAAACTTGCTGACAGTGCACTCAGTCCCACTCTTTGGACCATTGAAGAAGACATTAAGCAGTACTGGTCCAGTATAGACCTTTGAAGGCCAACCCTTTTCACCCATCTTCCTTCTGGACATCAAGCCATTGACCACTACTCTCTTGCTAGCATATGAAGTGTCTCTCAATGATTTTGCAACATATTATCTACGGAGTTAGAAAATTCTATTTGGAGCAAAGTCTACTACTTACGGGTATTCTGTATAACAGCAGTCGAGGCTTAAAAAGGTTTTAGTTCTGTGAAACCAGATGCAGGCTCAGGTACATTAATTTCACTGTAGTACCTTTAGCCAGATGTTGGCTTTTACAGTTTGCAGGGTAGAAGATATAATTCTTAAGAAGAGATTCTAAATTTGGATTTCAGAAATGCTTCTGAATTTTTCACTAAAGTTCATGGAAACTATAGCAAGAAAAATATAATTTTCATCTTAGTAAAATGAAATTTGGATTAACAGATACCAATTGTGATGCAAAATTCTAGAATCACCGAACCACAAATATTACCAAGACTGGTGATGTACTTGACAATGCAAGACCAAAGAGAAAAGTATTCCATGAAAAAAAGAAAAATATTCCCTATCTAAAAGTATTGGATTTAGATTAAATAAAATAATGAAACTACACAAGCAAAACCAAATTACATCAGGCTATTTTGTGTATGCATCCAAAGAAAACACACGTAGATATCCACAGACACTTACCTTCAGTAAATTTCCATGCCCAATATCACAGTGTTATTAAAAAAAATATTATAATACTTTATTTCACCGAGTTTTACTAAATTTACTAAATCACATGGACAGAAAAGTTTTGGAAGAATTAAGGAAAAGAATAACTTCGTAACTATTGAGAGGCAGTAAAAGAAACAGTAAGAAGAAAATAGAGCAGCCAAAACAAACTCAGAGACAATATGCTATAAAATTACCAAGTTTTCATGTGAGAAGCCTAAATGACCATTGATCAACTTATTTTATTACTTGCAAAGGTAAAAGACAGTGAAACTAATGCCAAGAGAAGAAATTTGTAAAAGAAATACACTACATGTATAAAAATCATAACATTCAATAAAACATACACAGAATTAAGGAAAAAAAACATAGTTTCCAAAACCAGACATTAATCCAAGTGTTTTATCTTTCCTTTTATTTTGTTCTTTTTTTACTAATGAAGTTGCCATTGCCTTTTGAAGTGCGATATGTAGCTGACCTCCCTTTTAAATGTTATTCAAATATGTGCACAACTGAAAGGCGGATGGACAGCACTTGTAAATCTCTGAATATAATTTTTTCCTAGTTTCCCACTTAGGCAGCAGTTTTCATTTTCTCTGTCAAGCTTTTACATGTTCCTATTTCTGTTTGCACTTAAGAGCCTGAAACAATAAGCAGAGTTTTCTTGGGTTTGTTTTGATTTACCTGAAAGACAGCCAGTGAGTGACAGAAACAGAAAGAGTTTCCATGACAACCACATTGTTGGTCACAAAGGTCTTCAGTCCCTTTTTGTGTAGTTAGCAACGCTGATGTTTCTTCATTAAAGCTCAGCCTAGTGGGAAAAAGACAAGTCTCTT
>VWYK01038760.1:6405-19735 GCA_013399775.1 Semnornis frantzii | reverse complement strand
TCTCCCTGGCCTGTCCATCTTATTCCATCATTCCTACCAAGTGGGTCATACTAAATCTCATTAGTTATCCTCCTTCCCTCACACTCCAAGAAGTGTATAGTGTCAGGGTTGTCATGTGGTGCCAAGCATTTTAGCTCCCTCTAACTCCTTAGGCTTCTAGCATTAATGTAGAAGTACTTTTAAGTATTTGCTTTCCACCACTGCTTACTGTTGCTGCCTGTGCAGTTCAACTGGCTGGTAGGCAATCTAATTTACCCTTCCTTATTCACTGAAAATGTGCTGCTTACTTTCCTTCTGACTCTTTCAGAAATGCATTGTGCTTTAGTTAATTACCACCTCACAGGCTGCCTGAACCAAGTGCTTCTGCTTGTTCCCAGCTTCTAGGTTTAAGCTTCTCAATTACTGTTTTAGTTTTCCGTAGTAATGTGCTGGGGGTTATGATGAAGAGGCAGCCCATCCGTCCTGCATACATTTCTCCTGTTGCAAATGACTCCCTGATTCCCAGCATTATCTCCTCATGTTCTAACACTCTGGATCTTTTTCCTGGCCTTGAACATGGCATTTTAGAAGGTATTACCGTAGAGGCCCTGCCCAGCTCCTTTTCAGCAGTCCAATGTTAACCTTAACAATTATTTTATGTCACAGTACGCAAGCGGACAGTGACTATAGGCTTTCCCCATGCAACTAGGTACTTTGTAACAATTCCTGCCTTTTCGCCTGACGGCTGTTATCATGAGATCTCCTTGGACATTACACACCCAGATATCCATGCATGGAAAAATAATATACTTACTTCTATGTATGTCTCCCTGTCTTTGACAATTCCCTTCTAGTGAAGAAGCATCCTGAGCATGAGAGGACACAGTGACAAAGACTTACACTGTGCATTAAGAAGACAACATTGAATCTTTGTAACAGTTTCATGACTAAAATCAAGGTTAATTTTAAAATCATTAATTTCATAAGCATCCTGTGTAAGCTTCTCAATTCAGCTGATATTGCAACACCACCAGGTAATAATAGCAGTTTATGTTTACACTTAGAAGAAAGCCTCACTCTGAGACAGTCAGATGTTAGCCTAGGGCAATGCTTTCCAATTAACACAGACTCCTGGCTGACAGTGTTTTTGCAAGGCAGTCACTGACTTGGGGATATTTAAGTTAGTTACTAGCCAGTCTGTCCTGGCTAGCGCAAGCAGCAGCAATAGCAGGCTTGAAGGCAAGACATATTCAAGGAGTCTCTGCTGGAAGGCAGACTCACCACTGTCAAAGGATACTGAGGAGGGAAGTGTTTTTAAAAAGATGTTTCAAAGAGCAAGAAAAAAGGGAATTGTCCTGGTTTTCAGTATGGAAAGGAGTGATTTTGGTAAAATCTTGGGAATTCTTTTCAAGGCAGATGAACGGGAAAAAAATTGGAGGGATAAAGTTGGACATTCTACTNAAAAAAAAAAAAAGACAAGCTGACTTGGAATGAAAATGTCTTCCCATTGCTAACACAGGAAATTTTTTTTAACTTTGAAAACTTATGTCATTAACCATGCCGGAAACAGGAAACTCAGAATCTCTGAAGAAGTTTAAAAACAATGCAAATGTTTTAAATTTTCGTTAAAGAGCTGAGTTTCCATGGACAAAAGGGATCTCAGAACATTAACATCTTTGGTGCTTCAATAAACCAACCTGAGTTTTGCCTGACAGCTGAAAGATATTCCCTGTGGGTCCTTTATGCTCCTGTCTGCAGAGCTGATTGAGTAAATATGCAGCAATAGGGAACATTCTTACACTCTGTCTGGCACTCGCTGGCTGATATTTTTAACTTCAGGCAGCTAGAGTTTGATAATGTTGCTTGCACAGCTCGGCAGTATTCATCAAATACAGAAATGACTTTGATAAATACACTTTGCTGCATCTTCAGTTTTTAGCACCAGTCATGTTACATCTCAAGTTTGAGGAACATGTAGACTTCTGGGAGGGTGTTAAATCACCACTGGGGCTCTGGGTAAGAAGTTTGATAATCTGTTTCTGGAGATAGTTAAAACACTTGGAACTATAGAACTGAAGAGCCTATGAGGATTAGATAAGGTGGCAGAAGATTAGAATTTAGAAACTTTTCCGCTTTGAAAAAGGAAACACTGTTTCAACCTGAACAGACATAGTTTTTATGGGTAGTAGATCTATGACAAGCCATGTGAGGAGTTTTGCTGACAGGCCCGGCAGACTGGCAGACAGCTTAGTGGGTGGCAGGGGCAGAGAAGTGGTCTCTGAGCTCTAGGACCACACTGAATGGGACCTTTCATTTCTTCCCCCTGCAGATTGTTTGATCATGTTTTGAGTATGATACTATAAAGATTTCACTGGCAGAAGTGGGTCTTTAAATTGTCTCTTGCTTTCTCTATCCAAGCAAAACTCAGCACCAAAGGCCATTTTCAATATCTGCCTCTTGACGAACCTTCCTTTTGGCCTCAGCTGTTTTTAACTGATACATTAGCAGTTATTAGATCCGTTAACATAGAGATTTTTTTTTTTTATAAAAATTAAACTAGCCTATTTGTGCATATTTTTAAATAATAGTTTTCACACAGCTGGAGCTGTGTTTGCCACAGTGATATTTTGGGGTAATGTCTGAGTGAAGAAATGGACAATGGTGCCAGAAAGCAATGAGAAAACTGATTGTAATGTCACAAGCTGTAAAGACTTTGGATTTTGAACAGTTCTGTAGTAATGCATTACGCATTTCCTATGTGGGTTGATGCTCATGCTAAAACCTTTCACTTTTTGTGAATATCTTCACGGATTTACAGCACTTAACTATTTACAAGGAACAAAACGCAACCCACATTAATCATAACTAATCAAATTCTGCACATTCATAAAATTTTCAGTCACTGTTTTCACTACTTTCATCTTTATACATATTTTCCAAGTTAGTCATGATTCATAAATTAGTATTTACAGCTACCGCGTGCTGGTATCTGAGAGCTTTCTCTTTTTTTAACAGACATTTAGTTTAATCGCTACATAGCCTGAAGAGATGACCCACTAGAACTGATATCTTTCTGGGAATTTAATGTTCATGCAAATTGCAGGACTTACAGCTCCCAGAGATTGTTGTCCTTTGACTACAGGAGTGGGGGGGGAAAGGAAGGAAGGGGGAGCTTGCACTGTGTCTTGCTGGCTCTGTTTTGCGTGGCTCAAGGAAATGCACAGTCTTCAGATTACTCAAAGTTAGTCCTCTCAAACCACTGTCATGCAGCAGATAGTATAGTGTGGGTTTTTAACTTTTTGAAGTCATTTGCTAGAGTACTTGCTTCTGATGCTTTTCTCTGTAGTGAATGTTAAGGTGGAGTAGGAACTTCAAATGCAAGTAGTGAATTTGTCACTACTGGATGATAGCTGGCCCCACTGGTGGTTTGAGACCTGCACGGCACCAAACAACAGAGACACACTGTGCTCTGGTGTGTATTCGAAGAAAGGCCATTAAGAGCTGGAATGTAAACAGTAGCCCCATGCACCTGTAATAAATGTAAGCTTTGTAATTAGTAGCAAGCTGTCTCAAAGGGCTACAGATAATACTAAGATTAATTTTCACTATGGTGTGCCAAAAGTTTTTGTGCAGCATAAGGCAACCAGTTAATATCATCAGGAGAGGCTATCAAGTTACAGCATGTCTGGCTTAATGAGAGAGCCTAGGATCCTAGTGGCAGTAAATGTCTTTCCATACATTTCTCTGGAGATTACCACACCCTGTGAGTGCACAACAGAATACCTGTGGAAACACACCTCCATTGTATGTTTCTCTTTACTCCTCTGCTTCATTATGCATCAAACATTGCAGTAAACAATATTTACAGGGTAATATAATGCCAAATTACATATGCATGTGTATATATTTTACTCGCAAGTACTGGAGGTGCCAGGAAGGTAGTCAGTGAACACAAGCCTGTAAAAAAAATTGTGCATTGAAAAGCCTTGCCACTGCCAGTGAGAAACAAGTGGCTCTGAGTTCAGATAAAGAAGCTCAGCTAAGGTTAACTGACACGGGAGCCCACTTTAGGCAAAAAGGCATTTCAAAAGGTATCATAAAGCACGTCTAGGCTGGAATTCATAGTTGAAAGGAAAAACTATTATCCTTTGGGTTGAGAAGTGCCCTATGGCTTTAGGCATTAGTGATTTTTGATAAATGACCTGGTCTTCCCTCTCCCCAGTGTGGGAAGCAATTGGTTTCCACTGTAAACCCGGACTGTAGACAATCTGCTTTATTGTTTGTAGCAAAGGTAGCATAGCCCTTATGCAACAGAGAAAAGAGAAAGGTTTTAAGTCTTCCTCGCATTTATTTGTAGAAATAAATTGAAATAATAATACTTCGGACTTGAAACTTTTAATGCATTTATTAACATATGGGATCTTTTTCTCCTATTTAATGAAGTAGTTGTGTTTTCATGGAATACATCTTAGCATGATTTTTGGCATGTTATAAATGTGATACTGCTATCACATATGAACTGTTTTGGTCAAGAGCCATGTTAACTGCCCCATCAATTACACTTCTAAATGCCTGTCAAATTTTTTTAAAATGCAGCTCTGCACCCCTTAGGGTTTTTCCTTCTTTTAGGCAAAGATCCTTTTTGTTCTCACTCACTACTTTTGATCTTCTTATCATTCTGGAAATTTTCTTGCTTGACTTTGGGCTTTTTGAGACTTAATTGTTTGGGTTTTTTTTTAATGAGAGAAATATTTTTGTGAGAAGCAAAAAAGGAGCATTGTGAAATCCAAAAGTCCCTGGAATACTGAAAAAGTTGGAGCATTTAGAATTTGTTATGAATGCGTTACTACTGTGAAGGCAACACTTAATATGTTAGGTAGATCAGCAAAGTTGCAAAAGTAATTGCTATTATATCTTACTCTGTATGTTAAAAAAATGCTCACCATACTGTGCAGTGCATCTGTTAGCAAATGTTGCCATTTCAGCCATGGCTTAGGTATACATTTGCATACAATTTCCCCTTATATATTTCTCTGCAGAATTTTTTCTGAGCAGTTTAGACAAAATATCTATGCCACTTCAGTACACACAGGTATTTAATTCTGTATGTTCAGCAGACCAAACATTATTGAAATGAATGCAGTGGAACGCAGCTGGAGTTAAGTGAACTATTGTTTTCACAGGGTAGGCTAGATTAAAAACTGGAAAAAAAAAAGAAGAAAAAAAGTAAAACCTGTTTTTTAATGGCTTCAACTACAAGCCCATCTCAAGACAAGCAGCTGGCAAACATATGACATTTCTCCCACCCCACAGATCTTATAGAAATGAAGTTCACATTCATCCAGCCATGTCTTTCTAAGAGTGCCTCCTGGCACATCATTCCTGAAGGAAGCAGTCCATCTGGGAAGGTTGTTAGGGGGCTGGCAAGCCACCAGTCCTATTGCAGGCAGTGTGCAATGACTGGAAGCAAGGCACTCCCAGGGGAAGGTTAGAGCCTGGCCCCAGCCTCCAATGGACATGTGCACAAACAGGAACCCGATGAAGATTCTCTGCAGCGTTGCTAAATGTCCTTTCCCTCCCAGATAATCTAGAAGTAGAATGGAAGTGCTTCCTTTTCTATTTGTGCTGCAGTACTTTGATGCTGCAAAACTGTATGAGAACCTTATGTAGTCCTGAGAGTCTCTGAGTAACATTATTTGGCTTATACATGTTTTATTATGTTTGGCTGTTGGTGAGAGCAGATGAAAATTACTTCCAGATTACAATAAAGGAACTTCAAACATAATCAGTGTTGTTAGATCATTGACCATATTAAAATGAAATTTTTAAAGGCTATACATCAATGTTTGGAGGAAACTGTTTAAAAAGGAAAAAAAAATGTGTGACATTATTGGCCTAAAGATACTGCTGAACCTTGGGAAAGGAACCGTGCCATGTTTCTTACAACACCAACATCATGGAGGATATAAACCAGCCATTGGCACTCTCTCAAGAAACACATCACTGTAATTCATTATAACAATACCACTGTGATATTTGCTCATAATATTTATGAAAGCTACACTATGAAAACAGTATGCACTGACTGTCAGTGGTGATGTATCATTTTTTGAAAGAGAATATACATGACAAAGTGTTTTAAATGAACTCTAAAAATATACTGCAGTGGAAGTTAAAACAGTTTGCCTGGTCTTGCACTTTCATGCCGAGGGTTCTTCCTAGAATATGCTTCTGGATGACCTTTTTAAGGACATATATCAAACAATAATGTATTTATTATGGGCCTAGTCAGTCTTCAATAGCAATGATGGATGTTGTGTAGTGTCATGACAGCTCCATGTAATACTCTGTTCCATCCAGTTTCTGTCTTTACTATGAAAAACAGAGATGTCTGTGTCGTGTCAACCCAGCTTTTAGCCACAGTGTTCTCAGTAGCATAAAGCTTTATCTGACCTGACAAGGGGGTACAGAAGCCAGTAGCCGGGGTTGCAGGCTTCTGCTCTGCTTTCCCAATTTTATCTGTGCCCAACAGAGTTCATGGGGGTAGTCTGGCTCTTGTATGTCTTAGGAAGTTTTATAAGCCCTCACAGCTCTCAGTAGCGTACTGCCATTCACTACAGTTCTGACGTCAGTGTAAATCTGGCTTTCTGAGCACTGAATAAAGCAGTACACTTCTTCTATGGCTGAATAGTCCTGATGACATGCAGTTTTTCCATCTTGCCCATTAACACTGTGGGGAACATAAGCAGCATGAAAGTTCTTACATTTGTTGCAGCTAAGTGTGATCTCAGTCCAGTTCCTGGTGAGAGAGGGAAGACACCAGTCCTGGATAAGCTCAAGCACAAGAGTAAGCTGCATCCTGAGATTGCTGAGGTTGGGCTGGGCTGAGCACTGGTGGCAGGCAGAGCACAGGTTTGTTTCCCACTTCACAAAGAGGTGAGAGATTTCACAGTGATTTTGGAAAGTAGTTTACTAGGAAGGGAAGTACAACCCCCTTACCTCACTCTTTACCCTGTCTCTCCAGGAAGCCCTCCCTCTCTGCTCTAGTTCATTTCTCCCCAGTTGCTTGATTACTTGCTGTGCCAGAGTGAGGAGGAAGAGATGAAAAGAAAAAGGGAAGGCAATTGCCTCCTACCACCGTGCACAAAGGCTCCAAACAAAATTAAAGCTTGTCTGGCAAAAAAAGTGGACAAACCTAAAATGACTTTTCAAGCTGGGTTTCCTGGATTCACTATCATTTGCATGAATGTTTAGATTTGAGAACAATAGCCCCAGGTCTGAATTGTGCTCATGCAAAGCTATTTATGAATCATCCGTTTTTACTTAGACATTTCCAAGGTAGTTGGTTCAGTTTAATAATGAAATAGCCTTTCCAAAAGTCCTCTGCCAGATCAGCTTATTGTTCTGAAAAAAATAGATTTTTGCCAGTTTTCTGAAAGATTGAAATTATTTAAAGAAGATAAGATAGATGCCACACTACACTTAATATGCTCCAGTCAAGGCCTGCAGGTTAAACATGTAAGACTGGAAAGAGGAAATAAACAAAAAGGGAAAAACAACTAAGAGGCTGTGGATAACAGGAAGGGAAGGATTAAAACTGGAGCAGAGGTGCATATCTAGTGCTTTGTGCAAAAGAATATATTCTACCTTGTACCTTTAGCTTCTTCTCCCTCTCTTCACCTCTCTTTTTTATGCCTATAATTATATGCTATTTACATGTCATCCATTCCATCTCATAGGCTTCCAGGATCTAAAAGTGTGATAATCTTTTCCACTTTCTTTCCAGTTTAATTAAAATCTCATGTTTATGCATTTAAATTGGCATCACTCATTGATGTGAACATTTCCTATTCTCCTTTAGTACTGAATGCATTATTTATTTGGAAACAATACAAGGTGTTAAGAATCAATGTTCATGTATGTGCATTTTAATCATATTAAGGATGACTGACTCATACTAGGATTGGTCCAAAGGTTACGTCAGTGATGCTGTCTGATAATTAAGACAAGTAATTGCAAGCACAAATAACTCTTCCAGATTCACAAATTGCATTGGGTTGGAGGGTCTTGACCAACCCCCTGCAGTCAGCACAGACATCTCCAGCTATATCAGGCTGCCCCAATGTAGTTGGCCACATTGAATCTGGTCTTGGATGTCTCCAGGGACAGGGCCTGAACCACATCCCTGGGCAATCTGTTCCAGTAAAAATGCCAATCTGTTCCAGTATGTTACCACACTCATTGTAAAGTACTTCTTCCTTATAACCAACTTCTTCCTTATGCCCCAGGATGCAATTTGCCTTCTGTCCACATATATAATGAAGTTTCACCTGCAACACTAGAATCAAGGCCAAGGTGAAGTTGGCCAGATGCCAAAGCACCTGTTTTATTGATCTGGAGAAAATAAATGGAATCACTTCAGATCAGGGAAGTAAGACACTCAAGACTTACATTAGCAGTAAGGAATTGTTAGTGAGTCTTTCTGGTTGAAATTGTCAATGTCCTTGAAAGAAAAATTAAAAATAGAAAGCAGTACACATTTGGTAGCAATTTGGTTCCCATGGGAGCTTTAATCAAGAAGACTTAGTAATCAGTATATTAACATTAGTGATGACTTGAGTCAGAATAATGAATAGAAAATATGATGTTTAGATTTAAGTGTAAAAAGTCAAAGAAGGATCTGAAAGAAGAATGCAGATTAAAAAGAAAAGGCTGAATATCTTCATCTGGCCTAACTAATGTTTTGTTAATATTTACATAAAAGTCAGGTTAAAATTCACATGCTGGATGATTTGCATTTAGAAAATATGTAAAGTAGTATGTAAAGTAGCAAATAAGCATAACACCATGAAAATATTTGTCAAGCACACTATAAACACCCTCCAGGTGATCTTATTAAATAATCCATATACTCATGAACAAAAATTCACAGAAACAGCCAACAAGATTTCAGCATCATCCAGTCTGAAATTTAACTCCAGTCTTGGCTCTAAGCTCTAGACCAATACTCATCTGTTCCTAGGCATTGTTTTCTCAATCCAATTCTAATATTGCTCTTAGTGACACAAATGTTTTACTGCTTGCAAAGCAGAGAAACAAGGATACCGTTATTACAAATTTTGTATAAGTATCTGAGGTTGTGAAAGTGCCTTCATTTTAGCCATGTTCAGTGGAGAAAGACTATGGATGTTGCTATTTATTCTGAGTATCAATAAATATTTGGAATAATAAACACTCGTTTATATTAAAAAAAAAAAAAAAAGGTGGAGAGGAATCATGCAGGATTTTACTGTCAAGAACATCCATAGCTCTGATCCACTACAACATCTAGCTATGTGGAAGTAACAAGTTTCTTAGGAAGTGTGTTCTGAGCCTTATTATTCTAGACAGGTTTTCAACCTGCAGGAATTGATCACTTCGCTTTTCATTTCTGCATCAGGGGGAAGTTTACTTTGTGAATGGGGAAAACTGTGTCGTTTTTGAGCTTCACATTTTCCAATTACTTTGACCGGTCATGAACTGTGTAGATGAACAAAAAGCAAGTGGTTCTTCACCTCCATCCATGATCTTTATGAAGGTTCTTTCTTCTCTAATCTCAGCAATAATTTTTAACATTTCTTCTTTAAACACTCTCCATTCTTAAATGACATTATATTTCCATGACCTCTTCTGTATTAAGTGCAAAGAGAACGAAGTGCTTTCTAGCCAAACGAGAATAGTGTATCTCAAGCTGAATTCTAACAAATGCCTGCAGTTTATAATTGATACTTCCAAGATGGTCTCAAGGAGTTTAAAACAATCTAGAATTTAATAGCGATCAACATGATTGAGAAAAAGTGAAACTTATTACACAGAACATATTGAAAACCAGGGCTTAAATTGATGCTGCATATTATTCATTTTGACAGCTGCAAATTCACATTAAAGATAGCAGAGACCAAAAGACAACAACTAGAAGAGGAAATGCTAATTTATTACTTACAGAGAAACCACTCCTCATCTAAGTTGTTCAGTTAAAATTATTAAATACTTTGCATTTCCAAGGTACCTTTGATCCACAGGAACCCCAAAGCACTTTCTAAGTACAATCCTAATTTCCTGTCATGCTAGGTAATAGGTAAGCACCTCTGGAATGGAAATGTTACAGATGTCATTCAATAGCAGCCCTCATGCAAAGAAAAATTAGCAGATTTCTTAAATAAAATTGCATGGAAAGGTTGCATTACTAAAGTATATCTCCTCATCATGTTCTGCTGTTTGTATTAGAAGTATGGGAAATGAAGAAATATCAAATCCATTCCTAACTGCACTCAGGTTTTATATATGATTTAAGTCACTTAATTTCTTATGCTCCTCTATAGAAAGGGAATAATGCTGTCTTATTTCAGTGATAACAAAAGAGTGGTATAGTGAATTCCTTCTTACAGGAATTGTATCTCAGCATTTGGGAAGGCTGAAGTAATACGGCTCTGAGTAAAATCGTTTTAAATCATTCCAGTGGGGGAAAAAAAGACCACGTTATCTATGTAAATACAAATTACTGTATAATTTAGGAACTTACAAGGTTGAGGCTTTGCTATACAGTAATTTCAGTTTCCAGTACAAGAAGAGAATTTTTCCCAACAGTTCTCAGTTTAGGGAGGTTCATGTGCATGGAAAGACTAAACAGGGGAGTTATTAATTGATCAAAGTAGCAAGTATCTTTAAACCATTATCCCTAGCAATATCACTCTTTAATAAAAAACTGCTGGATGCAAACACAGTGCCCTGTAACAAGTCAAGAGAGGATTATCAGCTTTCTAAAACTCTTGAACAACTCATAGTTGAAAGGCCTGATGAGGCAGGAAAGAGTCACTCTGTTGAGACTATGTTTCTCATATTTTGTTTCATGAGTATATCATTTGATTCCTCAGGTACAATGAGCATGAAAAGCCCTGAGGCTTTCTCTTTGTAGCGTACCGAACAGTCTCTTAAGTGACATGTTAAACGATTAATATTGTTGCTCCAGATTCAACCTGATGCCTATTTCACTTAGCAGGTGTCAAAATGTTGTCTAGAGATCAGTGAAAGGAAGATGAGTACCTTAGAAATCTATGAGGTTCATCCTTTCCCTTGGGAATATTTATGGATACCATTACTGTCACTGATGCCCATCTTTTCTCGTGCTCAGTATTGGGGATTTTGAATTGGTACCTTTGGTTAATGACAATGTTACAGGTATAGTGAATGTAAGTATTCAAATATCACACTCTGCTGAACAAGTCATAAGGCACCCTTAAAACATGCAGTCAGACATCAGGGCAGTTTAATGGGATAGTCCTGCATGGCTATAAAGCTGAAACAAAATTTCTCAGCACCTTCAGGAGGTCAGGATCAAGAGATACAATTGCCAACAAGAATTGGTTCGAGTATATTGCTAAGAATAGACCAAACCACTTCGAAAATTAATGAGCTGTATGAGTTTGGGTCTGCTAAGATGTATAGACTTATGGATAAACATCAGAAGGAGAAAATACAGTATGGACACAAACACTAAGGAAATGTAGAGCCCTTGTGTCTCTCCTGGCTTACACTGATGTAAATCAGGATTAGTTGCACTGAAGTCATTAGACTCACAATAATATAAGTAGGAAGAGAATAGATAATTTATGCTCACTTTGCAGTACTGCACAGATAGAATTAAGTGTACTTTTTGTAAATGACAAATGGTTCTTTTCTGAGTCATTTTGCAAGAAATTATAAAGATGGCAAGCGGATAGTTCTTTCAGTTCAGAAAAGGAAGAAACAAACTTTGGGAGACTTGTACATATTTCTCAAGAACATGTGCTATGTATTTTCCAGCTCTGTGTCTGTGAAATGTATGCGTACACTGTGGGCTATATTAATTTTCAAATAAATGTAAAATACACACAAGAAATTCCAATAGCTTCTTATAAACACTGAAATAGAATGTTTTCTATAGTCAGCCAAGAATACAACAAATCTACAGCACAGCACAAGAACTTCGCTGCTTATCCCTGGCTATTCGCTAACCCTTTGTATTTAAAAAACTGCTGCTGATTGAATCTCAGAAGGAGGCCAACTATTCACACTGGGTGAAACTGCCAGGTCTGAAGTCTTATTCTGGGAACTGACCCCTCCCATCAGGGCATGAAAGAGGTGGCCAGCCAGGTAAAGCGTTCCCCATTCCAACATAAAAACAAACCCAAAAACAAACAAACAAAACACCCAAACAGATAATGAAAAAAAAAACCTTCAATAAAGAAATGTTAACTAGTTGGAATCATACCTAGTGCAGTTCGGAAAAGAGATGCATCGGTGCAGAGAGGGGACTTTGTCTTTCTATACATCAAAAACTGGATTTTCCTTTTCTCTCCCAATGATGAGCACACCAAAAATACTGTGTTGGGATGTATGTGGAAGTAGGGAATTCATCTTAGAAAGAAGTATTATCTTACAGCTTGGAAAAGTGTGTTTTGTTGTATGATTAATACCCATTATTCAAGTAACTGAGACTACTGCTGAGTTTGCTTTACTCGCCTCAATACAACAGTGTTTCGGAAACCCAACATCCTTGTGAGTTCAGGAACATGATGAAGGTGATTGTCAGGTCCTCTCAATTCACACCTCTCAGTTATCAGAGATTTAGGGCATAGATGCATGATGAGCTTAGTACCTTGGATATCTGTTTTGCTTTTGTTGCCCTGAGTCACACATTGCCTCCTGTGCTAGCACAGCTCTTCTGGGTAGCCCCAGCCCTGTTACAGCTTGCACTTTCACCTTGCAGGTGAGAACATCCAAGCATTACTCGTCATGATCAGGTATTTTGGATTTGCTGACGTTTCATTTTGAAGATGAACGTTCATGAGCTCCTAAGAAATCTGAACGTGCACAAGTTCATGGGGCCTGACAAGATCCACCCATGGGTCCTGAGGGAACTGGCAGATGAATTTGCGAAACCACTGTCCATCATATTTAAAAGGTGATGGCAGACTGGTGAAGTTCCTGCTGACTGGAGAAGGGCAAGCATAACATCCATCTTCAAGAAGGGAAAAAAGGATGACCCTGGGAACTACAGAGCAGTCAGTCTCACCTCTGTGCCTGGCAAGATCATGGAGCAGATCCTGCTGAAAGCTCTGCTAAGGTGAATGGAAAACAAAGCAGAGGTGATTGGTGGTAACCAGCAATGGCTTCACCAAGGGCAGATCCTGCCTGGCAAATTTAGTGGCTTTTTACAATGAAGTCACAGCGACAGTGGACAAGGGAAGGGCAATTGATGTCATCTGCTTGGACCTGAGTAAGGCATTTGACTCTGGCCCACATGACATCCTGGTCACCAAGCTGGAAAAAC
>VWYK01038754.1:10319-25031 GCA_013399775.1 Semnornis frantzii | reverse complement strand
CTGCCCACGCTACTCTTGCTGCAGCCCAGCACACAGTTGCTGTCTGGGCTGCACTCACACTGCAGCCTCATCTTGAGCTTTTCATCACCCCAGACCCCCAGGGCCTTTTCCTCAGGGCTGCTCTCAGCCATTCACCACCCAACCTGTATTTGTGCTTGGGATTGTGCCTACCCAGGTGCAGGACCTAAAAATAGGTATTACCTTTCAGTCACATTCAAGATAAAAGATTAAGTAATTTAATTCCAGTTTTTTTCCATAACTTCTGTAGTTTGTAATGATGGCTGTGATGTCAGGACTGTGCAGACATTGACTGAACTTTGAAACCAGTTTTTAAAATACTTAAGAGGGTATTTAAATTGCAAAGCATAGTTGCAGTCTTGAAGAACAGTACCTGTTGTAGTAGTAGTCTAAACACTTTAGTCATGAAGCAGCAAGTGATGAAAGTTAGCTCCTACCAAGATACAGTCTCAGGCCTCAGATGTTGAAAGCAGACATGTTTTAGTTTTTTGCAAATTCCATGTGACTAGGTAATCACAGGTGTCCTTAGGATGTAGTATTTTAGGGAACTGGGATTCTTTATTGTCAAAAATGTACAGGTGGATTTAAAAATTAAACTGCCTATCTGCTTTATATGGTACAAAACCAGTTAGGCTGTAAATTACGATTTGGACAGGTGACAGTTATTTAGTGTTTGTGTAAGTTTGCATGGATAAATGTTTTTCTTGCTTCATTTTGCATTTCCTTTAGTTTAAAAATAAATTACATCAAAGGATAATCATTTCTTTGTGAGATTTTCTTTACACATTCAGAGTGCATAGAGAAAAACACATTGAAAAAACACATTTTGCTTGGACTATATCCCACCTTCCCCATTCTCACTGTCTGCCTTAGCTGAGAAGCACTTGGTCAACATCGAGTTGTGCTTCAACTTCTGTATCACCTTACATGGATTCCAAGACAGATCTCGTTTATCTTCATTGATAATCACATGTGATTTCTTATTTCAGATCTAAAACTCTCTTTTTCCTTCTAACTTAGTCACAGTTGATTTTTTTTTTGTTTTTTTTTTTCTTTTCAATGTAGAAGAATTCCTGTAGTATCTTCATATGTTTGCAATTTTCAGGTTCCAACATGAGATTCCTCGATGATCAATTTGAGGAACTGGTAGTGGAGACAACAAAAAAACGTAAGCATTGGCCTAAAAAGATACTGAAGCATGCTGTCCAAACATATAAAGCAGAGCAAGAGATGTTGGTGAGTATCTAAGATTTCCAGAAAACCTTTGCAGGTAGTAGCTGCTGACCACATGCGGCTCGAAGAAATAATTCAGCAAATGCTGACCTTTAAGCTCCTTCTTGTGGTTGCTTTTGATTCTTTGTCATATAATGAAATCATTTCTTTGTATTCATTTGTTCTTCAGTGAAATGAGGGTTACTGTCAAGTGATGTGACTGTGTGACCTAGGCCTGTGGCACAGCTCAGCAAGATACTTAAGCAGATTGCGTCAACAAGATGACTCATGATTTACAACCCAGTTTACACCTACTTACCTTCTCAAACCTGGGGTTCTGAAATCCTTGGCTGAAGGCTAATTGTAGTACTAAAAGTTATGGTACATACAGATATTACCACATGCAGTGTATGACTTTCAAAAAGATAACTATGTTTTCTGAGCACTTCTGTTGGGCTAATGATTACATCGATTAAGTACTTTCAGTAAATAAAAACAGGAAAAAAAAAAGGTGGATTAATGACTAGGTGCTGTAATTTCTGGCTTTTGACTCTAAGTGTAAAGTAATTTCTGGCATTAAACAAACCAATCGTGTCTTTGATTGCTTAATTTCTTTCCTACAGTTACATTATGCCTGTTTTTTGCTTACCTACTGATAAATTCTGAGTCTGGAAAAAAAAAAGGGGAGGGGAGGAGAAGCAGCAAATAAGCAAGAATTCAGGGAATTTCATGTAACCATTTAAAAATGAGAAAGAACTGTGAAGGTAGTAAAATGCTAGCACAGGTTGTCCAGCAAGACTATGGAGTCTCCATGCTTAGAGATAATCAAAAACCTGACTGGATGAGGCCCTGAGCAATCTGCTGTAGTTGGCCCTGCTATCAGTAAAGGATTGGACTAGACCATATTTAGAGTCCCTGTCCAACCTCAGCTGTTCTTTGATTCTGTACTAAAGAAGATGGTAATTTTTTTGGTAGTATTATTAGTTTTGAAAGTTGTTGAAGAGCCTGAATTGCATTTCTAAGGACTAAAACTGACAAGATAGTAATTGTTGAGGTTAGCAGGCTTACTTACAGTAAGTGCATGGGTATATATGTGCCTTAAATCTGAGATACTTACCTAACGTATATTGCCTTTTGTGCACCATTTTGTCAATATGTGTATGTGAAACAAGAAAACAGAACCAGCAACAGTAAAATAAGCAATTGCATAGCACCAAGATTTAGCAAGACCTTTTCATATTTCTGCAAAAGGAAAATTTAGATTCTACCTGAATGCCAAAGTGTATTAGCTATTTAAAATGCCTCTCATGCTGGCTTTTTTCTGTTGCTAACTTCTTCAGATTTTACACTGCCACAAGACAACTGCTTTATTTTAAACTATCTGAAAACTATAGGAAGTGTTTAGTTTTTCTATGTAAATGAAGTGTCTTTTTCCTCTCAGCTGCTTCTTTGAAGGTACTAGTGGTTTCTCTGCTGCTGGTTGAGGAAATTTCATGTTCTTTTTTGACCATAGCCACTCCTGTGCTGTTTTCTAAGACATAAAGAGGAGCTATGAAGATGCAGTAATAAACTGCAGTTTATCTAGAGGGAAATATGGTGATGTCCCTGTAATTGTGGAAGCAAGAGATCTTGTAGGCTTGCAGTCAATACATTGTTTCAGGAGAATGCAAGCAATGTTCTTCTGCTTGGAGTTGTTACAGTAACCTTGCTAAGATGTGTGAACTGTGAAAAATTTGCTCTAGTAAAACTACAGGGAGGAATAATTAACTTTCTCCTACTTGTTTTTGGTTGAAGAAGGTCGAGTGACAGCTCCTGAAGCAGAGAACAGTACTGGCTTACAGATGATAGAACTCGCTTTCCCATCTCCCTGTCTTGCTTCCTTCTTCCCTGGTAGTCACTTCTAATTCCACCTTTAATATAACCTTTAATTAGTTGCATTCATTATTAAACTTCTTGTCACAATTAACTAATGTCAAGTCACAAGGCTCACAGTAGGGCCAGAGATCCTGGTCTGTAAAGGAAGGTGTTCTTACTCGTTTGTAAGTAATTGCACGGCTAGAATATAGTCATTTAAATAGTTTCCTTTTTTTTTCAACATACCCTTTGTTTGAGTGCTGCTCTCTGAGAAAGCACACTGGTTTTGTGAATGGCTCCTTAGAAGTCAGAGCAGCTCTTTTTCCTCAGTTGTGCAGCAGGTGGCAATGCTTCTTCCAAAATGCCTGGATTTCAGTTTCATTCTCATGCTTTAATAATGAGAATTCTGTAAACTAAACCAGATTTTGGAGACATGTTTGCAGTGAGCTTAACTGTGTTATCCAGAAAGCTGTTTGCAGTAACTGAGTATCTACAAATTGTACCTTTGCTACATTTTTTTTTGGGCATCATTCCACCACTGTTTCCTTGTTAATGTCTTTCTCTGTTGTTCTGACTGCAATGTGTATATTAAATGTGTATTAAACCAAGAACCAAGTATTTCAGAATTTTTCTCTTTCTTTTTTTTGAATATGCAGAAGCTCTACCAGCCTTTTGTAGCACCAGAAGAGATAAGGTCACAGCCTTCCCAAGGTAAAGATTTCACAGGAAGGGCAACTGTACTGAGGAAACAGTTGCTTACCACTCTGACAAGCTGTGCATGTTTAAGAAGTTTACTTTAAACTTGTTTTAAATGACTGACTGTTTAAATAATTTAAATAGCCTAAAGTTTGTAATAACTGAATGGATGGCTGCATCAATTTGCTGTACCCACTTCTTTTCCAAGTACTGACTGCTATTAGGCACTGTACTTAAACATGAAAGCTGGCTGCTGTGTGGGTGTCAGGTAGAAATTGTCACAGAGCTACTACCCTCAGTTTTTTTACTTCTTTCCTTTACCACTGGTGGAGCCAAATGGGGAACTGGATGGATCACTGACATTATACTTCGACCACACTTGTCTTCCTTTTACATGAATACTAGAAATGCTTCAGTCTCTCTTCCTACCAGTCAGTTTCTTCAGGGAATTGAAAGCAGTTGTGTAGTACTGACTGATGACAGTGTTGACTGTCCTAACTTGAAAAGCAGGCATGGAATTTTATCCTAGTATTTTTCCTGTCATTTCTAAGGGTTGGTCAAGAAACTAAACTACAACCAACCTCATCAATTTGTTACATGCTTTTGAAATATTCCTTATACAACCTCCTCAGAATAGGGTGGTGTATTCTGCAGCAGGTGATTGGGATGTGCTTTTTTGAGGCTGATTTCCAGAAATTCACAGTCTTACCTTGCCTTTTATTGGGAGGTGCTTTTTTGAGGCTGACTTCCAGAAATTCAATCTTACCTTGCCTTTTATTGGGATGTGCTTTTTTTGAGGCTGACTTTAAGAAATTCAGAGTTTTACCTTGCCTTTTCTTAATGACAGAATGACTGAAAATGACAGAATTTACCAGTGCTGTTCTAGTTGAAAGACATGGTTACAGAACCCTCACCATGAGTTACTGCACCTGATGTAAAGCTGGTGCAACAATCATGAGGTTCAACAAGTCAAAGTGCAAGGTCCTGTGTCTGGGTTGGGCCAACCCCAGGCACAAATCTAAACTGGGTACAGAGTGGGTTGAGAGTAGCTCTGGAGAAGGAGACCTGGGAGTATTGATTGATGAGAAGCTTACCATGATCTGGCAGTGCACTCCTGCAGCCCGGAAGGCAAATCATACTAGGCTGCATCAGGAGGAGTGTGGCCAGCAGGGCAAGAGAGGTGATTCTTCTGCTTTACTGTGCTCTTCTGAGACCCCACCTCAAATACTGCTGTCCTGTTCTGGTATCCCCATCATAAG
Source organism: Semnornis frantzii (assembly GCA_013399775.1). Lineage (NCBI taxonomy): Eukaryota > Metazoa > Chordata > Aves > Piciformes > Ramphastidae > Semnornis > Semnornis frantzii. Next base: position 19,992 of record VWYK01038754.1, on the reverse strand, counting down.
AAGGACATAGAGTTGTTGGAGCAAGTCCAGAGGAGGACCACAATGATGATAATCCAAGGACTGGAACACCTCTGCTGTGAAGATAGGCTGAGGGAGCTGGTGTTGTTTAACCTAGAGAAAGACCTGAAGGGATCGCATAGGAAAGCTGGAGAGGGCCTTTTCGTAAGGATCTCTGGCAATAGGACAAGGTGGAATATTTTTAAGCTGAGGGAGAATAGTTCTATATTGGATCTTAGGAAGTTCTTCAGTACGAGGGTGATGAGACTCTGGAATAGGTTGCCCAGGGAGGCTGTGGATGCCTTCTCCCTGGGGGCTAGATGAGACTAGGTTGGATGAGACCTTGAGCAACCAAGTCTAGTTGAGAGGCATTCCTGTCCATGGCACAGAGTAGATCATCTCTGAGGTGCCTTCCAACCTAAACCATTCTATAAAGCAATGGTCTAAAAGTTTCAGAACTTGAACTTTATCTTCCAGTTCTTATCGTGCTGACATGCCTTTACTCTGGGCATCATTTCCTCTTTGTAAACAGGAGCCATTGCTTCCAGAAATGCCAGCCTGTGCAGCAAAGCAGCTAACAGGAGCAGTAAAGAGCATTGCTTCATGTCTGGGTTTCTTTCAGTTTCTAGTGTCCAGATCTTTATTCTGATGTGAATTAACTACTTCTTGTAAGTTAGTAACAGCTTGCACTTTGTTACTGCCTTTTTAGGTTTGGCAGTAGCAAAGTCCTGGCCAAGACAGCATAGAGTTTGCACTGAATTGTAGTATTATGTAGTCTTTGGGAAGTTTATGCATCTCCATTTAGCAAGTACAGTGGCCAGAAACAAAAAATGTTTAGATTACTCAATACCTTTCGTTTCCTTTTTTCATTTCCTTATGTTTTGGAAAGCCTTGAACACTGAGGAATATAATGGTGTCCATGTCAAGATGAACTCCTGCAAGCAAATTTCATTTAACTCTGTGTCAGTCTTTCTGTTTAACTGGAAAAATCCAAATTGGTTTTACTTTTAGTTACCTCTTCCTTACCATTTCATAGGGTCTCCAGTCTTCCCAATAATCTATTCTTAGTATAGTGCTTCATTATAGACATATCTTTCTTTTAGAGAATGTCCATACATAGGCCTCTGTGGGGTGTTTAGAGAGACTGCTGTTGGACTTGTTTTCCTTCAAAACTCTGAATGATGGTGCTTTTTCACATCCATGTTTTGGCTTCGAGGAGATCCTATAGTAGCCTTCCAGTATCTGAAGGGGGCCTACAGGAAGGCTGGGGAGGCACTATTTACAAGGTCTTGTAATGACAGGACAAGGGGCAATGGGTTTAAAACTGACAAGAGGGGAGATTTAGACTAGATGTCAGGAGGAAGTTCTTTACAGTGAGGGTGGTGAGACACTGGCACAGGTTGGCCAGGGAGGTTGTGGCTGCTCCCTCCCTGGAGGTGTTGAAGGCCAGGTTGGACAAGGCCTTGAGTGACCTGTCGTAGTGGGAGGTGTCCCAGCCTATGGCAGGGGCTTGGAACTAGAGGATTCTTGAGGTCCCTTCCAACCTTACCATTCTATGATTCTATGTTCACATGTGGATTATGTGTTCCTAAACCATGCCTCATCTGCACATTGGTCATGTGGATAGACAATATAACAAAACTGTCTCCTGCTGCTTGCTGGTTTTCAGCAGGGCATCACTGTCACCCTGCACTAGTGATTGACTCACGTTATCTTCAGTAGCACTAATGAGACTGACTGCAAATCAGAATGCTGTGTTAAACCCTGAAAGCTGTAGGGGTGTGTGGACCATCTGGCATTGTACTCTGCTGCAGGCACTGGTGAAACACTGTGGCAAAGTACCAGGAGTGGAGGTGAGGCTGCTTAGTTCTCAGGAGCTTGCCTGCTTCTCTGCTGATTTTTGAGGTTTTGTTAATGACATGCAGTGTTGCAGACAGATTCATGGCAAAGAAGATGCAAAACAGCTTCACCATAACTTTAAAAATTTAACTCTTGAATTATTATTGCTTGTAAATTAATCATCAGAAACATATATTGCGTTAATGATACTATATTGCTACTGCAATCAAATATGTGCCATTTTCCCCCAATATCCTGCACCTGTTGGTTGCATTGGTGTTGCTGAAAGCATCTTTTTCTTTTTCACCAACCCATCAGAATGTTGTTTACAAATAAGGTTCCTTGGTGTTAATGCTTGTTAAGATAAGCCAGGAGAAAAATGTGACTTTTAGTGTAAATGTTCAATTGTTGGAGCTGTAATATTTTAATGATGTTTTTTTTCCCCTTTGGAACTCTTTCTGTATGTCAGCTGTTGTCTCTCTGCTTCATGTTTTCTATGAGCTGTAGGTTTCATAGTGAAGAACTTTGTAGCTTGCTGTACTTGAGATTGCTAGGCACTGCTGCTTTCTGAGTGATACAGAGTAATAATAGTAAGATAAAATACAAAAACTGTTTGCCCCAGTGCTGTAATGCATGTGTTGTAGGTTTAAGTTTTATAGAAGGACTCAACTGCTTTTCTCTCTGATTTCTAAGAAGTAAATAGCAAGTATCAAGAAAAGTGAATTCTGTTTCAGAAGTTTATCTGGGCTTTATTCTGTAGATGCTTACATCGCAGATTTGAAGCAGATGACAGAAATGGTATTCAAAGAGATTGGTGGAGCAATGAAGGTAAGGTCCTGTGTTTTCTAAGAGGGAATTAATTTTGATTTTCTTGACCTGGTAAGTCACAAACCAGGAGTTCTAACTCATCTGGCTTATAGTTTTGTACAAAAAAGCCTCTGTGTGTTGTTTTGAGAAAAGTGCATCTTCAGGTTTGGACTGCTGAAGTTTTTGTGTGTAAAGCATCCCCCCTGCCCCCAGCATGGCAGAAAGGAAAGATTGCCCTGGGCCTGCAGGAAGTATTTTTAACAGATTATAGAACCTGCAACATCTGAAAAACAAAATATCTTTTGAAGGCATGTACTTATAGAATCATAGGATGGTAAGGTTGGAAGGGACCTCAAGGATCATCTAGTTCCAACCCCCTGCCATAGGCAGGGACACCTCCCACTAGTACAGGTTACTCAAGGCCTAGTTCAACCTGGCCTTCAACCCCTCCAGGGAGGGAGCAGCCACAACCTCCCTGGGCAACCTGTGCCAGTGCCTCACCACCCTCACTGCAAGCAACTTCCTCCTAACATCCAGTCTAAATCTCCCCTCTGCCACTTTAAACCCATTGCCCCTTGTCCTGTCATTACAAGACCTTGTAAATAGTGCCTCCCCAGCCTTCCTGTAGGCCCCCTTCAGATACTGGAAGGCTACTATAAGGTCATGACATTTATTACTTCAGTAGCAGCTTAGACATGAACTGTGATGTTTCTGTGGTACTTACCCAGCTTAGAGATGTAATGAAGGAACATTTAAACTTGATGTGCTCTTTGCATGGCCTGCCAACCTTAGTCACTGTTGGGCTAGTAAATCTGAGTTCCCAACCTTCACTCGCCATCCTAAGGATTGTCTCTGAAGCCTTTGTGCCTGTCAGGATCTAATGAACACATTTCATTCATTGCAGCCATTACTTTTCTCATGTAACTCGAGATTCTCCCTTCCAACCTTACCATCCTATGATTCTATGATTCTTTTATGTAGCTCTTGAGTATTGACTTTGATCAATGCTCAGCCATTCCACTTATTAACATGTAGCATTTAATCAGTAAAATTTTTATTGGTTTAGTGTTGCAGTCTCATCAAGATCCTATGAGGAGAGATTGAGGGAGTTGGGGCTGTTCAGTCTGGAGAGGAGAAAACTCCAAAGTGACCTTATTGTGGCCTTTCAGTATCTTAAGGGCGCCTACAAGAAAGCTGGGGAGGGACTTTTTAGGGTGTCAGAGAGCGACAGGACTGGGGGGAATGGAACAAAGCTAGAAATGGGTAGATTCAGACTGGATGTTAGGAAGAAGTTCTTCAGCATGAGGGTGGTGAGACTCTGGAATGTGTTGCCCAGGGAGGTGGTGGAAGCCTCATCCCTGGAGGTGTCTAAGCTCAGGCTGGATGAGGCTTTGGCCAGCCTGATCTAGTGTGAGGTGTCCCTGCCCATGGCAGGGGGGTTGGAACTAGATGATCCTTGTGGTCCCTTCCAACCCTGACTGATTCTATGATTATTGGTTTTGTTTTTTGCAGTCTCTCCCAGCGCTAATAGAAAGAGCAGAAGGTTTTTCCCAAGTGTTAACTTGGCAACCAACTTTGGAACTCTGCAAGCTGCGGCAAGAAGTCTTTTCTGGTTGCAAGGCAAAGCAGGAAAACACTGTCCAAAATTTTGTATCACCAGGAGAAGTGACACCAACAGATGCTGATAGCAGGAAAAATCCTTATGTATTGCTCAAACGAAAAAAGACTGTGAGTTCACCAGAAAGGAGACGCTATCCACTGCGCAGCAAGATTGCTCTCTTGACTTGAATTTGTCATTTTAGTGTTTTCAGGTTGGGATCTTACTTCAGTGTGCTCAGTGTTTCTTCTTGAAACTGTCTCCTCTCTAATTCACTGATACACATGAGAACCTCCTTAATTATTTAGTCCTTGATCTTTCTAAATATTTGTGGTTTTCCTGTCACACTGATGATGTGTGAAAGCCATACACATTACTAGTAGCATCTGATATCCAGCAAATAACCAAGTAACTCATTTTATGCTCTTTTATTAGCTTGAGTCTTCATGCTTCTCAGAGTTAGTGCACATCTTTGATGTGTGTGAGCAGTCCTTTAGTAAAACCACCAAGCGCTTATTTACATGTCTAAAGAGGTTGGAGGATGTGTGGTTCTCCTAGTGCACCTTCCTTTATTCCTGAGTAAGGTGGACTTTTTTGTAATATTTTAGTTTTAAAAGAAATTTACATTGGAGCATAGAGAGAACACCAGATGGGATGTGTTACAGTGTTTAGAAGACCTGCACACAAATGTGACATCAGTCCTTGCTGTTCCACCTTTCCTGAAGTTAGGTCAGTTGTGTTTATTTACAGTCATGAACTTCTAGTAATTGTCTGTATTTATTTTACAATATGCTCCTCTGAGCAAGGATTTGCCCATCCACATTTTACCATCTTACATAATGCAGTTAGGCAGTCTGAGTGGTTCATGGACAATATTTCCACACATTACAGGATATTAATTTGGGTCACAGATGCATTTGTGGAGTTTGACTAAACTTTAAAGGTCAGAATAGGCCACCAGTAGATGGTATTAAGTTTGAGTTATCTTGCTTTTTTCTTTGTTTTACACATTGACACCATTGCATAATAGGACTAAGTTGAGCATTGTGCCTTAACCATTCTTCACTTTTTTTGGTTAGGATTGCATGTGCTTGCAGTAAATACTCATGTCTAGTGTGTAGCCTCTTCCTCACACAGTAAATGGAGGGCTTTTTTGGAAGTTTTATTAATGAAATTCTTATGGTGAGAAGTTGGACCTACTGGTTCAAGAAAATGTGTGATAGATTTTTAGCACTATTTCTTCTGTAAAGGTGAGCAACTCTACTAAGACTTTATATATTTAAGCATATGTAAATATTTACTTCCTATTGCTATTGTATATACAAATACTGGATTTTATACAAAATAAACTAAATCAATCAAAGATCAAAGTTGCAGACACTGTTGTCGTTTCTCATCCTGAAATAGATGGTGACCTGAGTGTACTTTAGAAGGCATAGGTGTTAAAATTTTTGGATGGAGTAACTGAAGTAGTTTCATTTACTGTCTTTGAACTCAACAGCTGTTGTGTCAGGGCTACAAGGTGTCTAAGATAACAGAGGACAGGATGTGAGGGAGGCTGGAGCTCTGTAGCTGTGAAACATGACTGGGACAGTTTTTCACACAGCAACTTGTGTTCCAACCACCTTGAACATACATGCTCTGTGCTGTGTTGTAAATCCCCACCATGTCTTTCTTCACCAAGATCCACAGATACTCTTCACTCAGAGTGTCCCTAGACTACGATAAGCCCTGCAAGCTTTTGCATGACTACCATCATAGTGTTTCAATGTTTTTTGCATTAATGGGAAGGTTCCCTGCCTTCCTCTGTGAATAACTACAGGCAAGTACAGAAAACAGCTAGGAAGAGGCACATCTCTTTGAAGAGGTACCATCAAAAGTGGCTGTGGTAGGACAGATGCCTTAAGAAATAAGGAGGGAGAGCACTGTGGGTTAAGACTTAACCGAATGAATTCACTCTACAGTGTGTGTCAGTGTTAAGCTCTTGCAGCATAGTTGGTCTGCTCAGGAGGTGAAGGAAGTGGGGACATGCCCTGAGCTGGGGCAGTTGAACCTAGTTCTGTGGAGCTTGTTTCAACTACATCTGAGTGGAAAAAGAAAAGACACACATCTGGAATTGCTGACCAAATACTGTAAAGAAGGGTAAAGAAAACAAGACTCCAAATGCAGCACATAAACTATGAATTTGCAAATCTCTGATGGCTACTTTTGGCCATGTGGCAATGGCACGTGTCAGAGGACCTCCCTTTGAGTGCAAGGTTTGTAATGAACAAAACTTGATACTGGAATGCTCAGCTGTTTTTCAAATTATCAAAAATTCCTACAGTAAATGATTCCTGCAATCGACCATTCCTGGGATCTGTTGTTCTCACAGGCAGAAATACATAAAATACTTTGCTTATTTCTCCTATTCCAGTAGCTTTTTGTCCTTCAGTTAACTTTTCATAGAAAACAGTGTTGTGTAAGACAAGTGTCTAATCAGGCTTCTACTGAAATGTCACAACTTCCAAACTTGCTATTTTTAACTTGGGACAATTGGTATTGCATCAAGAAATGTCTGGTAGTTTTTCTTTATATAGCCTCTGAGTTTTGTAAGACAGCTCAATGGTGGTGGATGCTTGAGAGTTTGAATTTCTTGTCTTTTTGGAGTGAAGTGGAATGTTTTGCTGTTTGTTAGCATGCACTGTCAGTAATGTGGTTACTGCTTATGAGGGTGGGTCATCCCTGCCCAAGAAAAGCTTGCAATAGTAGCAGTATCCATGCACCTTTTTGTTGTGTGTTATGAACAAAGGGGATTACAAATGGCATGCACGGAAGCTCCTCTTCCAGAAATCTTCATGTGGACAACAGCATCTGTTTGCGAGCTTGAGCACACTGCTGCTCTGAAACTCCATTCTGATGCATGCTGTTCAGAAGAGCCTCACTGTGCTGAGCTGCATTCAGTGACCATTCTTCATGTGTGTGTGTGGGCTCCTTCATGCAGACAAAAACGGCTGATAAGTTGCAGTTGTAAAATGTAAACTCTGCACCAGGCTGCTTTCTGGGCTTGTTTTTTCCTCCATAGAAACACTCTGCCTTGACTGATGCATTACTTGGAATTACTGTGTAGGCATATCTACAGATGTACCAAAGATAGCTTTAATACTAAGCAGACGCTTGTTCCCATAAGCAGATTTTGACTTTTCATTTCCTTTGCTACTTTGAACAAGAGCAGACTGTATTCAGGCTCAAGGTGACCATGCTGTGACTTATCCCATACTTGTGGGATCCTGGAAGTCTTACTCTGCAGCTACTGGGAGTCATTGGATGAAGCAGATATTTATTCAGTGCTGATAGATTCGTGGTAAGCTGCTCAGGACTCACTGCTGTTGGATGACCCGCTTGTGCCATTGCTTCTGGAACAGCACAAGAGCTTCATGTGGAGTCAGGAAGTCCTTCAGTGAAAGGAAGCTTTTTTTCCCTGCAGATCACTCAAGGTGTTTTTTCTGCATAGTTCATAGGTTTTATTGCAAGGGAATGTTTCTCTTCCCTGAGCTTATAGAAATGCCAGCTTCTACTCCTGTTTATTCAACTGTTGAAGCTGTCGAGGCAACACGGAGCACAATGCTCTCTTTTTAAGCAACTCTTCCAACTCTCTGCTCATGCCTGTATTTCTGCTCTTTTTAACTGCATGATGTACAGTTAATTGGATGGGTTGGACTGTTTCAAAGGAGCAGTTGAGAGCAGTTCACCCTCTCCTTGCTCACCACCAGGCACCTAGGGCTGCCTTCCAGGAGAGAGCGTTTTGAATCCCTTCAGCTGGAGAACAGCACTGAACAAGGCTCTGGGCAACCTGATCTAGTTGAGGATGCCCCTGCTTACTGCAGAGGAGCTTGGACTAAAGGTTAGACCTTTGTAAGTCCCTTCCACCACAGATCATTCTATGAACACACCTTCTGCCACCTCCATGAGCATCCCCTTGGTTGAACATCCTGGTGTTGGCAGATTGGATGGCAGAGGAGGGGAGAAACAAGACTGCCCTTAAAGAAACCAAGGGGCTTGGAACATACCATAAGGCGCCTGCGTAACCCAGTACAATCTAGGGATGCAAGTGATGTCAGGGCACTTTGGTGAGGGTGCCCATCTGAGTTGTGGGTCCCTGTGGCCATTAAGATGGGGAAGACTCACAGGTACTCAGTTCTTAGGTTGGAGGAGCTCTGAGAAAGTACAAAAGCAAAGGTGTGAGTATCCTGGACCATGGAGAGACAAGCTGCTTTGAGGTGGGACCTGCTCAGGTTTTTCAATAATGCTGATGGTCTCAGAGCCTACCAGAAAACCTGTGACAGAGCACACACTTCGGTCTGACATTTGGACTCCCAGGCCATGTGGTTCTCTGTCTTGCAGCATGAACTGCAAGCCAGATCTTCCTGAAAGGACAGTCTTTATGTTTGCTCAGTTTGCAAACTTTGTAACTATCTTCATCTCAGCTGGGTGACTCAAACTTCTGGTAGAAATCCGAAAAATAGGGACATGTCATATTTATGAAGATACATAGAGCTTTATGAGTGGCTGTCCTGCAGCTGGGATGCACTTAACCCTCCTCACATGGCCATGTGCTTGCCCTCAAGAGCTGAGCTTTGCCAGGAGCATGCATTAGATACCATAAACAAATCCATCCATGTCAGACCAAGGGTGTTGTTGAAGTACCTGTTGGTGCCAAACACCTTCCCTTCCTTCAGAGCAGGGGGTCAGGAGAATGGTTCATCCAAAGCGTTAAGGAAAGTGTTTGGAGGGGCGAAGAAGGGCTGTTCAGTTACAAGAGAATTCTCTCGATGCAATAGCCCCGCAGAGGGAATTTTATCTGCAGCAGCTGTCCCCAGCGGGCTTTATCTGGCGTCGGCTTTACAAGAAGCCGGTGGCATTTCCTTATTATTTAAAGGAACAGGGCGAGTAGCGAAAGTGAAAATCGCTTTATCCCAGCGCGTCCTCAGCCCGTGAGCCCTTGGCTGTCACTGCGCCGGAGGTCACGCCGCTCCCGAGACCCGATGCCACAGCCGCGGGGCGGGACGGAGCGGCCTGGGGTGAGCAGCGGCGGGGCGCTCCGAGGGAGGAGGGCACCGCGGGCTCCCGGGTCCAGCCCGGCCTCTCTCGCCGTACCACACTGTGGGGATTGCGGAGGAGAGAAACGGCGGCGTGGCTATTTCTGGAAGAGAAAATCCGGAAGGGTGCCGGACCCAGTTAGCCCCGGAGAGTGGGGCTCTCAGGGCATTTTCAGACGGCTCCGATCCGGCAGCGCCGTGCCCCGAGGACGCGGCCGTTCCGCCCGCTGCCGGGGCTGAGCAGACCCCGCGGTGCCGGGGCACGGGGACGCTTGGCAGCGTGGGGCGCGCCGGCACGGCGGAGACGGGGAATTCCGGGCGGTCCCGGGGCTCCCGGTTCCCCGGACGCGGCCGC
>VWYK01038746.1:11093-29324 GCA_013399775.1 Semnornis frantzii | reverse complement strand
CCCCCCAAAAAAAAAAAAAAAAAAAAAAAAAAAAAAAAAAAAAGAAGAAGAAAGAAAAGGTCTAATTTTCTTGTCCTCTGTCTGCTTTTACGCTGGCACACTTCCAAGGATCACTTGGAACCGGCAGAGCTGGCTATGATTAAAGAGCCCATACACACAAACAAAAACCGGATTACACACAGCAGAGCAACAAGACCAAAGACCATTTGAAATGGATTGCTTACTCAAAAGGAGCTGCTCCTTGGAAGGGACACGGCTGTGCTACTTAATCAGTGCTGTCGAGAGAGATGTCTCTATCATAGCCTGTTATTTATTTTGCATCAAGAAAGCAACAGTACCTTGTGAAGTTTGGGAAACACGGCATTGCAAATTGCTTTTCTAGAAGTAAAGAGAGCAGATTTATGGAGGAGATTGGTCCAAAAACGCGCTGCAATATAACACTGGGGGTGAAGGGGAAAAGAAATGTATGTGTAATATTGCTGACTGTAGTGCTGACAGGGTAGCAGTTCTGGAGGAAATAATTTTTATGGTGCATCTGAAAAAATAAGCAAGCAACCATCTCCTGAGATCGTGTTGGTTGGAATATAAGATCTTGAACACATAAATACTAAAGAAACTTTCCTCTGGCGACAAAGAAAAAAAGTAAAACAAATGGAAACCTCTAATTAAAAATGAAATAATGCACCTCCAGTGTTGAGCCTCAGGTCATCTGCGTGACAGTGCATCATTAATGAAGAGCACCAGATTCCTCAAGGCTATAGGTCCTCCAAAAGGGCAGTATACAGATCATAGGGCTTCATATCCATAGCAGAAATTAGTGTTTGATGTTACTCTTCCTTACTGGACTATGGAACAGGAAGGAAAATTAGTAATCAGAGTTCAACTGGGAGTGGTAGCTGGTTATGCTTAACTTTCATCATGTAAGTTACAAGTATAACTAAGGACTATTTGTTGTTTTGATCTAAAAATGCAAATTACTGCAAGTAAAATATTATCAATCCAAGTACTAAACGTATATTTTGCCATGTGGTTTGTTTGTTTTTTTCTCAACTGTGATAGCTACATTCCTTCAGTGTATGGCAATAGATGAGCATACTCTGAATAGCCATGCTTTAAACAGAAATGCTCCATTTTAACATTTCAGAACTTGAGTTTATTCAAAGTGAGAGTGAAATGAAACATATTTCAAGCCAACCTGCAGTTAGGAAAAGAAAAAAATATCTTCCCTAGGAAAAAAATAAATAAATGAAGTATTAGGAAGGGGTTTCTCAACATTGGACCACCTGTTAGAATCAGCAATTAAAGTCTTACACCTTTTGTATGTTGATGACCAAGATGTTGCTGTAGAGACTTATGTAGACAAAGTAGAAAAAACTTTGTTCAGCATGGAAGGCTTGGCAGCATTACAGTGAAATCCCCCCATTACAGGGGAAAAGCACAACTTTTACACCTACAAAATATTTGGTGACATTTTGGTGAAATGTGAAGGATCAAATTCCACATCCTAGTACTGAGTCAAAGAGAGTGGAGACTGAGATGGAATTTTTCAAGCTCTTCTTTTAACTAATGTTTTGGGGTTCGTTTTTGTGTTTTGTTTCATTTTGGTTGGTTTGGGTTTTGGTTCTGGTTTGTTTATGAAATGTATGCACATGAAATGGAGTTTGAAGGGAGGCTTTGGTCTTCCAAATCTTGGGTGAACACCTATAAAGGAATCAAAAACCGTTTGCCATGGGTTTGGACATGAAACCTGTTTTGGTCCTGGAAAACCTAAATAGGATACCTGTTCATCTAAATGCATATAAAGAGTAGTATAATCAGAAGGAAGGACATTTCAGGAACAGCACTCACTCCAACTCTTTATTTTACACAGTGGTGACATGAATTTCCTGGATCTTTCACATCCTCTTCTGGCTGTTGCTTATGAACTCAGCAGCCAGCTTTTGAACTAATGAAATGCCTAGACTTCAGCACACATCTTTCTTTCCCCCTCTAATTGCTTATTGGTGTTAAATTACTTTCTCAAAATGACAGAGAGTGTTGCTTAACAGTTACAGGTGAGATAAACAGCTAGGGATTAATTTTCTGAAGTTTTTGATTAATTTTTTGGGGGATAATGTCTAATGTTAACATTTATATTGAAAAACTGTTGGCTTCTCATTTACATATGAGCTTATTTTGACAATATTTGCATAACACAAAGATTAGCTCCTGTGCAAAAATTGTTTGTAGGTGTCCTACTCTCCCCCATTTCAGTTCTGTAAGTTCTGATGATCTCCACATGTCCTTTCTAACTCCAACCACTCTGTGATTCTGTGATTCTCTCCATACTACCACTAGACCTGAGCAGTAACAAGCACCATGACTCTGTCTGACCTGCTCCCTGAGGCTGCTCTTCCATTAATGGGGTCCTCTCACACCTTTCCCAGAAGGAATCCTCACTCAGCCTTTCTCCAGCTTTTCAAGGCAAGGCTCCCTCAGCTGACCCTTTAGGTCATGTTCGAATTAGTTCAAAAAACCAGCATCAATTTCCTGTGGAAGGCAATGAGTGAAGAAAGGTTTTCTGGAGCCAGTGACTTTTTTTTTTTGTTGGATACCTGTAAAATTATATATATATATTTATTTATTTTTTAAAAAAACTGTTTTAATCACTTCTATGAAAACATTTACATCTGCTGTTGTGCAGAACAGATACATGGCTTAACTTTGACTAAAGCTCAATGAAAGGTTTTGGCTAAAATAACTCTCGGAGACATTGATCAGTGAACAGCAAAATGTATCAACTGGTTACATTGAATATAATGAACAGTTTGAGCTACAAAAGGCTTAAAATAGTCCTGTTTCCAAAGTAATGTGTTAAAATTTAAAGAAAATACTGTTGGGTTTTTTTTTAATTTATATTTTCTTCACTCAAACCCCTGTTTAATTTAGCAAATTTCTAAACAAACTTACTTTAAAGAAAAGAAAACCCAACACGATTTAAACAATGCATTTTGGTTTAGATCAAATGAAGCAAATGATTCGACCCAATATAATTTTACACATCTTAAAAATGTTTCCTTTACACTCAACCCCAAAATTATTTTTTTCTTTACCTTCTGAAATACCAGTGAAATAAAGATTAATTATTTATACAGCTGCTTTTCTGACACATATGCCCCAGATTCAGGGCTAGATTTCTTATTCCTGGCTAGGCTTCCCATGAACATTCCACTAGTTAATGTCAATAACATGGGTCAATTCAGGCTTGAGGTAGGTAGGTGGTATTTAGTGGATTTTTTCCCACTCTTATTAGGTCTGAATAGATTCCATTTTATTGCTTATTCAGTTTCTCAAAAGTGGGATAACTTTTTGTGCTGGAATCTGTTCTTTCATTTGGAAGGAAGGAAGGTTCAGAGTTCTAATAACGGAAGGTACTAATACAAGTTTCCTAGTTTCAGAAGGTTTTATTACTTCCTTACTGTTCTCATTGTTTGTTTATATATGTATTTAAGCAGTATTTTTTGTAGAAGCCTTGTTCCTGGCCTAGTCTATCTTATAGGTATTTCATGTCTTCATTTTTGCAAATCCACTGCATCAAGCGGTTGGGCTGGTCTAAGGTTTGCCCACAAACTTTTGTTACTGTGCTCTGATAGGATGTTTCAACTTAAGTTTCTCAGTGTTGGAATTTCTCTCTGCTGAAGCTATGAAGTTGGCAAGCTTCACTAGGGTTTGAACTTACATTTAAAAATTAGACCCCGCATCTTACTCAGTATTTAATCACTTTCACACCAAAAAGCTCTTCCTCTTTACACCTTCACAACTTGTCTGATATTTATTGCTTTTTCTCTTTTGCACCTTCCTATTTTAAGTTCTCTGGATACTAGCCTATATTCCAGTAATTCTCACCTTTCACTACTCTATTTGCCTTCTCTCACTTTATTTCACCATTTTCTCTTCATCCATCCACTAGACATATTTCTCTGGCGCCATTTTCTTTTCCTGTCTCACTGAGTGCTTTTCCTGGTTAGAATTTCTGTTCTAGCCTTCCATTCTTTCCCAGTTCCCCACCCACCTCTGTATCCTCTGTGGAGCTCTGTTAGGTTCTATTATTTCTACTTTTCTGCTCTTGTCCTCTTGCTGATACACTCTTTAATGCCTTTGCCCCTTAGGGGTTTTCACTCTGAATGAATCCTTTATTCAGAATTTGTTCCATGCCTTCCTCTCTCCCCTCATTAGTGATGTCATTATGCTTGTAACATTTCTCATATGCACATATACTAACATCAACCTCACTTCATCTAAAAGCTAGCAACATCCATTACATGACCAATCTGAGTAACCACAGCAACTAGATCTCAGTCTGTCTTTGCTCATTCCATTGTCATATGGAGCAGAGCTGGAGGTGGGGAGATTCAGACTCGATGTGAGGAGGAAGCTCTTCAGTATGAGAGTGGTGAGAGCCTGGAAGGGGTTGCCCAGGGAGGTGGTTGAGGCCCCATCCCTGGAGGTGTTTAAGGTCAGGCTGGATGAGGCTCCGGACAGCCTGATCTAGGGTAGGGTGTTCCTGCCCATGGCAGGGGAGTTGGAACTAGATGATCCTTGTGGTCCCTTCCAACCCTGACTGATTCTATGATTCTGTGATATGTTTCTATATTTGTCCTCTTAGCCTTTTCTTTCCCAACAGTTATTTTGTTGAGCTCATAGATATGATTGGGGCAGTAAATTCCAAAGCACTGAAAAGGAATTGGGGATAACATTAACAGTTCAGCTTTAGGGTACCCCTCCTATCTCTCATCAGAAATCTGGGTTGCTTTTGCTTCCTCAAAGGGATCATGCTTAGTAAAAGGATCACTGCTCCCAGTAAGAGTGTGTAGCCCCCATGCTTAGCCAGACCAGCCCCCCATTCTCTCCAGAGGACACTATGTAGTCTGGGATGCGAGTAGTGAAGCTTAGCTATAACTTAATGATTGCTAACAATAAATTGTTAATTGTAATGTAAACAGACAAAAGAGGCGCAGGCTGTGTGGCATAAACAAAAAAGAGAGGGGAGGAAAAAGAAACAAAAAATAGAAAAGAAGAAGATATCACCATGTTATAGCTTCCATCTGTTCAGACATGGAAGGAGATCTTTGCCTGACATTTAGAACAAATATGATACTTGTTTATCCAAAACAGAGACTATCGGATCCTGCAGCCCATTCCTCAGGCGCATCTTGCTGAGAGCGCCTGAGCTGCAGGATATTGCTTCGAAGGTGACCTCATACTGAAAGCTGAATCCAAATGAATTAAAAAAAAAAAAAAAAAAAAAAAAAAAAAAAAAAAAAAAAAAAAAAAAATATATTTATTGAAATGTGTTGTAGCAGTTTTCAAAAAGTGACCTAGTGAGACTTGCAGCAGAGGAAGGAAAAAAAAAAAGGTCTATTTTAGTTACTGCTCAGCTCGATATATTATGCATCAACCTAGGGATCCTTATACTAAGGCTTTCAAATTGTTTTAGGGAAAACCAGAATGAATAAAATTTATACTGCTTCTACAGACCCTTCCCCCCTCCCCCCTCGGTTATATCAGGATAAATTCAGAGTAAATCTAATGAAGTCAATGGTTTTCTAATAGTTTAAAAGCAAACAAATTGAGCTCTGAAGCTTCTCATGTTTTATTTGCCAAGTGTTTTCATGCTATGCTGGCAAATGGACAGTGACAGGATGTACAGGTTTTGGGAACCCTTTGGCAGGCACCAAAGAAGCCCTATTATACCCCATGACAATGCAGCCATTTGCAAATGCTACCAGAATCAGACTTCCAAGCCAGAAACATAGCAGTTTCTCTCACTGATTTGTGTCCTCACATGCTTACTGGCTAAATTGTAGGGGAAAAGGCATCCTGGATGTTTCCTCGAGGTGGCAGTTGAGGCAGAATGAGTTGGTTTTTTTTTTCATCAAACCTCAAACATGAAGGAAGAGCATTAAATAGAAACTACGAATAACCCCTACTCTTTTCTCCCACCCCTCAAATATGGGCTCAGGCTCTTTCCAAATCCTCATGGTACCCAGGGTTGTGGTTCTTTCATTTAGTCAGAAAAGATCATTTCCTTTTGGAGATAAGCTTTCAATCTTGCATTAATTTTTTTGCATTATTTATTAACAACCTCTATGTTCTTTGAAAGAATGCAGAGTCACTTGTCATATTTAATTTCATTTGTGCTTAATGAATAGAAGATCAGATCCAAAAAAGACCTCGAGCACCTTAAATGTATCTTCTGGAAAAGCTGGGCTCCTAAATCTCAGTTTTCAATCGTGAAAGCATCCCCTGAATTGTCATTCCACTTGAGGATGCAGACACTTCTGAGACACTTTGCTCCAGGGATCAGAAAACCCTGGCTGTCAGGCTGCACCTCCAACCACAATGAGAAGCCAGCAGAGCCTTAATGGAAGAGCAATGGTTTATTCCTCAAGAGGATCTAATGCGGGTGTAGGACTCTGCTCCTGACTGAAGTCAGCAATGACTGTCAGTTTCCTCAAAGACAGGAGATGTAAGTACCTACTTTGAGTCAAATCTGTCACCTTAAGAAACTGGATGCAACTCTTCTTCTGCTTGTGTCCTAAATGACCCAGAGATAGAGAATAGCCACACAAGAAATAAGTACAAGCATGATTGAGAACAAATGGTTGAATCTGATACAGAGAGGGGAGTGCTGAGCCTGGGTTTCACCTTGAAGCTTTGAGAGAGCTGGAATGTGTCCAAAACCCAATCCTTGCAGCCTTCCTCCAACATTCTCATTGTAATAACCTTGTTCCTCTGCCTCTTGTGATTTCCTGTGGCCCATAGTCATACAGCACCTCAGTCCCTCATGAGCCAGGTGAGAGACAATTCATTCAAAGTTACATATGGCCAAGCTGCTGCCCAAGAAACCTTCCAGCTGGCTACTAACAAAAGGAATAGAAAATTGGGGCCTGACAAGTTTGATTAGGAAGAAGAGTCCTAAACTAGTTCTCATATCAGGGAAAGCAACTTCAGTGCTTCACCCGCTGTCTTCAAGGCTCATCTCTGCCAGTGTTGACTGAAGCTGGTCAACAAGGCTCAGAAGCTACTGTAGCAATCAGCAGGAGCTTGCTTGTTTACAGTTTTGTAAAAAATTGCACCCCCTGAACAATGTCAAACCACTTACACTCAGCAAGACCTTGTCTGTACTGTACATGAGACCGTAAAAACTGGTGATCTCCATCACATCAAAGAGAAGTCTCCAGCTCCATAGTTCATCCCTGTTCTGTACACCTTGAAGATGATCCTTCCCCATTCAGCTCTCCATCTCTCCCCAAGTGAACTGAGAATGAGGATTCAAGAGAAAGGCTGAAAGGGAAGGGATTATCAGCATTACCTCTTGTTAGCATATCTGGGCATCAGTTCATCACCTGCTGTTAGTGTACTGAAACACAGAATAAAGCTGCACTTCTGTAAAAGACATTGGGTGCAAAACTGGACAGAGGAGTTGTCAGATTGCAGTTATTCCATTCTTTCACACAAAATGTGAAATAGCATGTTAACTGCCTTCTGGGCATCCATTAAAATAATCACCATATGGCTCTTTTTGGGACACGGTAACTTTCATGTTATTTCACAGTCCATTCAGATGAACAATTTCACAATGGACCCTACAGGACCTTGAAAGGATTTTATCAGGTTACTGGATTAAGGCTTTGATAGAGATTCTGAGGAAAAAGCAGGTGGAAATAACAGCTCACGCAGTGCCTCTGCAGAGTGATTACTGGGCTATATTCTCTGTTCAAATGGGAAAAGGAAATCCCTTGAAATAAAAAGTCTGGCTGCTGCTGATTAGCTGACAAGAAGGAAATTGAACACTACATGCATAAAACTCTATATGTGCTACCAACAGATCCATCATGTCAGCAATTCATTTTCTTATGGTACCATGGGCTTGGAGAGGAATCCATTAAGGCCCAAATAAATTAATAGCAGTGAAGTATCCCCTGCCTTGTATGGCTTTTTATACATGTGGCTTAAAAGTCTAGTTTGGGGTTGTTATTTTTTTATATTTATCCCTTTTTTATTTGTGAACTTTATTGCATTATATAGTCAGAAACCCAAATATTTTGCTTTTTGCTGTTATCAGCTTGTAACTTAAATCAGGTTTTGCAGCTGCAAGAGTACTACAGCAAGAGCATTCTGTATGGAGCAGATACCTCTAAATCTCTGAGCAGTTTCCTTTATACCTGGGGCTTATAATAAGGACTAAGGGCACAACAGATTGAGGATGGACTCTGGTTAGCATTCACCTAAAGCATACTTACAACAGTAATTATTTGGTTTTTTAACAGCCTAGATCCTCTCTTTTTCACCAGTTTTACCCCTTGCAGAGTTGTTGAAATGCATTGTGTGTTGGAGGACTCCAGTTGTGGTGGTGATGCTACGTTAGGTGGCAAGTCCCATGAAGCATGCTAATATGCGCTAATCTTTTAATGATGATGAATATTTGACTCTTTGTAATGGGAGCCTTCTTTTTCTTTCTTTCTTTTTTTTTTTTTAAGAGGCTTTCCAGAAAGGAAAAAAAAAAAATCATCACAATGGTTGTCACAAGTAAGCTTTCCTCCCTTTTGAAAGAACTGACTGTAGTGGAAAAGATAATTACTTAGTTCCTTTATCTCCGAATTATTTGTAATAAAACCTGAAATCGCACCACAAGGTCTTTCATGAGGATGTCATAAATTAAGATGCATCGATGTATTTGGTGCATCTGTTCAGCTCTGCACTCCTTTGTCTTCTGCAAATAGTGCAGCAGCTTCAATACCCAGCAGACAGCATTTACGCAAATGATGTCGTGGTCTGTATCATTAATATTCAGCGATTGTCTGTCATAGACACCTTACTGTACATCTGTTATGCAAATTTATGTTAATTTTCTCTCACTGACAGCTGCCTTGGTTCCCTCCCTAAAATGATCTTTTCCATTTGAAGTTTGCAATCTGTTCCCAAAAATGTTAATCTAACAATTAACTGAAATTGCTAAACAGAAATTTTACATGTTATGTCCAAAATAGAAACCAGTGTTTTTAAATAGATGGTGAATCTTCTCCTCACATCATTTGTTTTATATGTGATTCAGAGAAGGGTAAACATTGATCTTTGCACAGCCTGTGTTGGGATAAGTGACAATCTCCCTATACAGTAATAGGTTTTGCAGGAAATGAAGCCATCTTGTTTTCACATAGACTGTGGGCATAAAAGTAACTTGCCTACTAAAAGCTGCTCTTTGTACAATTGTTTTCTGTTTAGGGTTTTGGAAATGGAGATGCCACTCTCTAGTCTAGGAGCCCAGAAGGTAAATTGTATCCTAGGCTGCATCAAGAGGAGTGTGGCCAGCAGGTCAAGGGAGGTGATTCTGCACCACTTGCTCTGCTCTTGTGAGACCCAGCCTTGAATACTGCATCCAGTTCTGGTGTCTCCAGCATAAGAAGGGCATGGAGCTGTTAGACCAAGTCCAGAGTAGGCCACAAAGAGCATAGGCTGAGAGAGTTGTGGTTGTTCAGCCTAGAGAAGAGAAGACTCTGGGGGAAACCTTATAGCTGCTTTCCAATATCTACAGGAAGGCTGGAGAGGGACTTTTCGTAAGGGGGTGCAGCAAAAGGGCAAGGGGGAATGTTCTTAAGCTTAGGGAGAGCAGGTTTAGACTGGATCTTAGAAAGATGTTCTTTGGTATGAGGATGGTGAGACTCTGGAATAGGCTGCCCAGGCAGGTCATGGATGCCTCCTCCTTGGAGGTGTTCAAGGACAGATTGGATGAGGCCTTAAGCAGCCAAATCTAGTTGAGAGTCTAGTCTATATATCAGAGAAGCTGTGGTAGATGACCTGCAAGGTTCCTTCCAACCTAAACCATTCTATATTCCATAATGTAACCATCAGATAAAGACAGTAAGCATTTAAAAAAGGTCTCAGTGCAATGACAGCATTGTGATAGGGAAATGTATCAGGAAAAGTGAAACATGAAGGTCTGGGAAGCTAGATTCAGACTGCTGGGGCACATGATTTGATTCACTGTGTTCCACAGAGGGGTTTTGCTTCCAGAGTTGGGAACCAGCCAAATTATACCAGGTATCCTAGAAGGAATCAATGGACATCTGGGTTTACATCTGTTAGACATTAGGGGAGGTACATGAGGAGAGCCTAGGCAGACAAACAGTCTTCTCCTTAAAGACTGCTGGAACGTTGTTCTGAGCGCTTCTTATATCTAAAGCAAGAGAAATATTGACAAGAGGCAGGGAGAGCTTGGGACAGGCAGGCACCTGCAAGAGATGTCAGAAACATGAGGGTAGCTCTGTGCCCCAAAGGGGACAGCTCTGTGCCCCAAAGCGGACAGCTCTGTGCCTCAAAGCAGACAGCTCTGCAACTGAGGATGAAATGGAGAGGGACAGGTAGGAGTCACAGATCAGGCTGTTAGGAAAGGGAATTAAATAAGAGTGGGCATATTGCCTGTACTGGGAAAGAGGCATCTAAGTGTCCATATACCAAGGCAAACGGCTTCAAAACAGAAAGTGCTTAACTACATTGCGTGGCAGCAATGTAATAGGGTCATGATGTAATAGATTTTTCAGGATCCTGTGGCCAAATTGGAATTTGAAGGAATAATGCAGAAGCTGTCTACAACCCATACAGAAACACAGGCTGAAAGAAGTTAGGTTGCAGACCTTAGAAACGGCATTGCAGCGCACCACGGGTTCGGTATCAGTCTACGCCACAGAAAACATAGCTGAGATACCTATCCAAGCCCTGCCCTTATCAGGAAATAAAAAGTACACTATGTCAGGCTAAGCTGTCAAAATAAGAAGAGTAGGAAAATTAAACTGATAAATTAAAGAGCAGCATGTCACCTGACTGATGACATTCCTCCAGGAGATCTCTCAGAAGCATAGCTACTGTGTCTAACAAAGAATACAGAATAGTTCATTAAAAAAACCCAACAGAATGGCAGGGTAGCAACACTGCCCTTTCCTTCCAAAAAAAGGCAGTAGGGGAATTCTCAGAGCAACAAACTGAGGAAAGTTCTTGGAACAATAATTAAGAAAAAAAGTACAGAATTGTTGAAATGAGAATTCTGAGAGGCCAAACTGTCAGAGCTTCTGGTGAGGAAAATTGTTCTTCTTGTAGTCTGTTGTAATGCATCAAGGGTGTTAAACAATGGATGATGAAGACCATTTTGCAAATAAGTTCACTTGAAAGCCCCTGTATTTAATTGAAAAAGTATTTCCTGAGGAATCAATTAGGAAGAGAAAGTAATCCTATAAGAAGACTGAATATTCAGAAAGTGATTGACAAAACCAAGGCAAATAAAATTTATAACTTACTCCCAAATTAAAAACTTGTCATGAAAAATTGCTGAGCTATTTTAGAAGCTGCAATTAATAAGGCTGTTTGGAAAAGGGCTCAGCAGCCATATCAGTATTTACAGGAGACAGCACCTTGTCTAGATGTCCAAAGCAAGGCACTTGACAGACGTAGGGAGGCATTTAAAATAAATCACAAGGCAGCACTTGAAAAAGAAATTCAGTGTCAAGAACGAGATAAATGTAGGGACCTGGGATACTACATTTCAAGAAACCTCCTTAGGTGTCAGGTTCTACCATTCACTACTACATGTGACTACTTCATAAAACTTTCTATCATAAGGTTATAAAGTTCCTTTTTTTTTTGGTTCTAATCGTAATTACCACTCATGTTTTTGGTAAAGACTCCTCAGAACTAAGTTTGAATTGTTTTTAGCAACATTTGAGCATGTAACAGATGCTACAAGTTCTTTACTATGAGGGTTGCCCAGGGAGGTGGTCGAGGCCCTTTCCCTGGAGACATTCAAGCAGAGGCTTGATGGGGCCCTGGGTGAGGTGCTCTAGTGAGGATGTCCCTGCTGACTGCAGGGGAGCTGGACTGGATGACCTCTGGAGGTCCCTTCCAGCCTGGACCATTCTGTGATTCTATGATTCTGCAGCTAAACAGAATGATTCATGAAAGTGGAAATTGACTGGCTCCTGAGAGTTACTTGTCTTTTCAGTTCTCTAATGTAGAGAAAATCCCCACAAAAACATTGTTTTGTTTTTAATATGTACTGACATTTCTGGGGTTAAGCCATTTTAACAAAGAGTTTTTTAAAAGTCTGGCAGAGAAGGGGAGGACTCTCCTTGTGGTCATCTTCACACTGCCTCCTGTGAATGTTACTTCAGCATTTCAGTCCTCATAAATAGTTGTCCTAGTTAATGACAATCTCCTATGGAAGATTCAGGGTTCATTAGTTGCAGGAAATTGTCAGGAAATGCAGATCATACCAAAGGTTGTCTGCCTACCTTCACCTACAGTGGTGGAGTAAAGTTGTTGCATGGTGGAGTAAAGTTGTTGGATGACAGTAAGAAGGTGGTACAGTTAGAAAGCTATTAAGAGCAGTGGATGAGCCCAAGATTACTGCATCCACTTGGTACCCAGGCCCTGCTGAATGTCATTCATCTGTCCCAAAGCTCAGGGATCTGTCTCTGCTCTGTCAGCTTAATTTTGAACTTATTTCAAATATACCAAGTCCAGAGAGATTATTATTAAATTGAGGTCCATGGAGATACAGTTTTCATTGCTTGAAAGAGTTCAGTCAAACTAGCTGGAAGAATAAAGTACTAGAGAGCAGCTACAACATAACCAATCTCAGAGCTTAAATCTGGAGTCTCTTTGGTGACCAAATATTTTTTCCCCCCTGATCATATTAAGATTAGATTATGCCTTTCATTATTTATTTATTTAAAAGTACATTGTACATTTTACTGTCATACCTAAGGAGAAAAGAATGTGATCAACTGCTTTAATTAATGTCCTTAAACCCCGAGGATATTTTTGTACCACTCAAACTTTAGCTGACTACAGCCTCAGCAGGAGCTAAGAGGTTATGGCAGCACTTTCCACCTATAGAAATGAACGGAGACAAAGACAGTTTTACCATTTTGATTTTCTACTTCTTCCCATCTTGAAATGGAACCAGATATTTCAGTCTTTCCTGACAAAAAAGCTGTCAGAAAGTTGTGACAGACTGATTAGAGTATTGTGCTCCCAGAAAACAAACACTCCTCTAGCTTCTGAGTTTCTGAATGTCTTCATTGTGTAGATAAAATAAGTTTCATTAGGAATGTTCCCTTAAAATGAAAAAAAGAAATCAAAACATAGTTCCAAAATCAGTGAAGCACTTTAATGCCATTGTTTTAAAGTGATGTTTCTTCTAGACTGGTTAAAATAGCCTTAATGAACCATATTTCACTTGAAGTTGTGGAAGAGAGTTTCAGAGGCACTTCTAACATAAGTTTCTTGAACAGCTCTGATGTGCAGAAATGGATTTTGAACTCTGTCTGAAGGAGAACAACTCACACCCTATGCCCAGCCCTTTGTTTTGTTATCAAATACTCAGCCAAGACAGAAAACCTCAAGAGCACAGAATCTTTCCCAGCCATACACCTTAAAGAAGTGCAGCAAAAGCCTCCCCCAGAAGTGCAGACAGGCACTAATTCTCGGGAAGGCTCTACAGGTCCAGTAACTGTTTGGCAACTGCTCCTTCTGTGGCTGGGGATGGTCAGTATCTACTCACCCATGTCCCCCAGCCAGCACCTCTGGCTGCTGCATGGACAGGGTCTCTCTCCTGCCATGCTGTCACTGCACACCAGCTTCTGGAGATGGCATCTGCAGCCACAAGGACAAAGAGGTTTGGTTTTATTTCAGGAATGCTGCTGAACCAGGGAAAACCATACTTATTTTCACTTTAACTGTTCTTCATCTTGACATCTACCTCTCCAAGACAGAATGCACACCTAGAAAGAGAGATTTAATTAGTTTTCTTATTTCTGACAGCCACTACTGCAATAATATTCTCTTCTCCCTTCCCACACAGGTCACAGAAAATAAGATTGGGGGGATCTGAAAAGATTAGAAGTCTGCTAAATTATTCACAAGAACAGAGCTGAAGTCCACCTGTGAAGAGCTGCCTTTCTTTACAGAACCGAGTGACTCTCATCAGTCATCTTATTGACCAGTGTTGAAAAAATTAAGTTAATGCACATGGGGAAACCCCCACCAAGTGCATACAAAAACTGCTCCAATGCCACACCTCAGTTGCTAATGGGATCTTGGTAATAGGTAATTTCATGGATCTATCACCTCACTTATAACAGTAATCGAACAAGTCAGCTAATGCTAGGAATTAGTAGGAGAGGAGTAGAGAACAAGACAAAGGATGTCATGATCCTGCTGAATAAATGCATGGTTTGCCTGTGTCTCAGGTGTTATATTTTAGATTTTCCTCCAGCTCTCAAAAAGTAAAAGATTGTAAACCCAGTAACTCTTCTGAAAAAGAACACAATGAAAAATCACTTCTGTGTAAGGAATGAATAAATAAACTGTGTGTTTTCTGGTTGAAGAATATAATAATGCACAGTCATTACTGGTATGGGTGTTTAGGAAGTGACTATTGCACTGCAAACGCAGACTGTGTGGACTGAACACAAAGAAGGTGGATCTCCATTCTCTGGGTAGCAAACTGCAGGGGCTTCAGAGAAGCACATATGGTTCAGAAAGCCTCCAAGCTGATAACTTTTGGAAACAAGGCAAGGCAAGAACTCTCTCTAATGCTCTCTAGGTCATCCAATTCTCTCAAACACAGACATGAGATGCTAGGGGCGAGAAACCTTCCAAAGAAGCTTAGGCATTCACACCAGATAAATAAAAGGTCTCCATGACATAAAGAAGTGCTCAAATTAGGGAAAAAAGGAACCGAGCCTGAGGTCTTTTACAGTTTTCAGCCCCCAATAGACCAAAAAATATTCCTAAAATCAATCAGCCAAACTCATCTTTAATGGCAAGATTTATTTTTTTTCCCTGATAGGATAACAAAGCTCATCAAGTTCCAGCACTGAATGAGACCCCGACCTGCCTTCATTCCTCACCTTTATAGGTTACATCCATGACTTGTGGCTAACCAAAGGCTGAAAAGTACTGGAAAAGGCCTCTGTGTCCCCTTCCAGCTCTCCAAAATCCTGCTAACAGATAAGAAACATTTAGCCTGCAGTAGCAAGCCTAAGTCAGTCCCTTGTGAACCTCTGCTACTTGTACTTGTCCTGCCACAGCAGTAAAGAAGAACAGAAACAACAATGACAAAAAAAGGATAATTAATTAATATGTGGCTAGGAGGTGGAATAGTTTAAATTTATGAGTGCTCATATGCTGAGACTTCCTCAGATCTCACTGAAAATGATACCACATCAGAACTAATCTTGAATGAAAAAATGAAGCAAGATGACTCAATAGTCAGGGCCCAGTTACCACTGTCTGATGAGAATACAGTGCAAATGTTGAACCTTCTGTGGCTGTAATTGTGAATAATTGAGATGATTCATGGAAAAAGATGCCTCTAATATCAGAATAATGCAGCTTTAGAAGGTTGTTTTAAGTATGGGGGTTTTTGGTGGGTTTTTTTGTGGGTTTTTGTTTGGTTTGTTTTAGTTTTGTTTTATTTTTTTAATACAGACTTAATACAATATAACATCTCCCTAGATTCATTGGAAAAAAACTGTTATTACCCTGCCTAGAAGAAAAAGTCAATCTCACAGCTGAGCAGGAATAGGTGACATTTAGATCCAAGTAATATGAGGACATACAATGCATAAATGGAGCTAATTTAGATATGCAGAAGCGTATGGAAGTTTAGAATTTTGTGTAGTAATATTCATTAAAAATGAAGCCCTGCTCAAATGTCAAGTATTGTTTGGGAACAAGTAAGGTAGCAATGAAAAGAACAAATAAAACCAGACAAACTTTAAGGTTAATTACTTAAGCAGGTGTTCAGGCTAGAGAAACTCACAAAGACATTTCTTCTGTGAAAAAAAAGGCATATATTTAGAATCATAGAATTGTCAGAGCTGGAAGGGACCTGCCATGGTCAGCAACATCTCATCAGGTTGCTCAGAGCCCCATCCAGCCTGGCCTTAAAAACTTCCAGGGATGGGGCTCCTACCACCTCCCTGGGCAACCTGTTCATCTCATTAACTGTCTGGGTTGCTACATTCATGTCTCTTTAGTCTTTGTTTTCCATTCATTCTAGTAAATGAGGTAATTTGTAGTAAATCAAAGAAAAAAAGAATTGACTAAAAGAATACCCTCAAAAAGAAAATGTGCACTCTTTCAAGATCATTTGGGGATTTATANACCTTGTCAATAGTCCCTCCCCAGCCTTCCTGTAGCCCCCTTCAGATATTGGAAGGCCACTCCAAGCTCTCCTGGAAGCCTTCTTTTCTCCAGGTTGCAGAGCCCCAACTCTCTCAGCCTGCCCTCGTAGCAGAGCTGCTGCAGCCCTCTGAGCATCTTTGTGACCCTGTACCTGCTCCAACTGTTCCATGTCCTTTCTGTGCTGAGGGCTCCAGAACTGTGCACAGGGCTCCAGGTGGGGTCTGGCAAGAGTAGAGTAAAGAGGGAGAATCACCTCTCTTGCCCTGCTGGCCACGCTGCTCTTGATGTGAGCCCTAAAAGCTGTACATAGAGCTTGGGAGAGTACTGGCTTTGGTAAGCTATGCCTTCCCTAAGAGCACAGCAACTCTAGCTGTGTGCATGCTCCTTGCATGCTGCCATTTCCACAGAACTCATCAAGCCTCCAACTGAAAATAGAATGACTGAATCCTTGATGTAGATGTCTTGTACATTTTCATCAGAGTATATTTACACTGCAAAGGTCATGAGCTGAACTTTGTAGAATGTAGCAGATCCAGTGTGGTGACTCATCATGCTGTTGGCTAATCATGTTCACACTTCGAGCTTTCCTCAATTGTATTTTAATAGAGCCTTGGGATATCATCTAGGTGGCACTGTGCCTGCTGAGACAAAATCAGCTGCAGTAAAAGGAAAGGGTGTCAGGAAGGGAGGAGGGGGACAGACGGGACAGGCTCTGCTCACTTGCTCCCTGTGACAGGACAAGGAGCAATGGATGGAATCTGCAGCACAGGAGGTTCCCCCTCAACACGAGAGGGAACTTCTTTACTGGAAGGGTCACAGAGCACTGGAACAGGCTCCCCAGAGGGGGTGTGGGGACTTTCAAGGCCCCTCTGGATGTGTTCCTGTGTGACCTGAGCTAGATTGTGCGGTCCTGCTCTGGCAGGGGGGTTGGACTCGATTTCTTTGGGTCCCTTGCAACCCCTGACATCCTCTGATCCTGTGGTCCTAGAATCTTTTGGTGAAGCCATTATTCTGTAAGTCACAAATAATCATTTTCACAAGAATAACTGCAATCAACTCCATCCTGCAGATTTTTAGGCTTAGTTCTCCATGGTCCTAGCAACTACACTTTTCCAAGAAGAGAGGTTCAGGCAGCCCTACAGCAAGTAATAAGGAATGGGATTACTGAAGGGATGTTCTTGAGGGTTTTTTCATCCTCCACACTGCAAGTTATAATGAATTTTCAGTTTTCTGGGTGCTCCACACTGGAATGCCCAAACAGCTGGATGCAGGCAATACACTTTGACCTGGCTGGCTATTGAAAAGTAAATCTTCCTGTAAAACCAGATCAGTAAGGTAGTCAGCCTCTCTCATATGATCGTTTTGTCGTTATTATCATTTTATCATCCAATATCAGGACCTCTGTATTCCCTGTAACTGAGTTGTTTGATTTGCAGCTGCTGCAAATGAAACACCTGGCAGCTATTGTGGATGACTATTGGAAAACAAATTAGAAGTCAAAAGTCCCACAAAATCAGAACGTAGTAAAAATTCTTCAGAGGACTGCAATAATCATCACTTTTGCACAATCATTTTGATACTGTGTGGGCTAAACCTGCAAGGTAAAATCCAGTTACACACAGTCCTCATGACCCTTTGGTTGCAGTGTGAAGACAATTACTACTGGAGAAGCATCCAGCAGATGAGCCATGCAAATAAGCCTTGTTTTCCAAGAGGAGTCTTCCTACTGTCAACTCTATTTACTGTCACTGTAACATGATCCATCATGCCGTGGAAAGTGTCAGACATAAAAGTAAAGTGGAAATCTATAAAACTGGTTTTGAGCCAGTAAAAACTGTCAATTCCATGGCAGTCTTTATTAATCCTTTTAACTGCAGTGCTTTGAAATCCATAGGATTTCATAAGACTCATAGTGCAGGCAGTATTTGGCTGAAGGAGGACACGTGGAAATCCCACACAGGCATGTGCAGAGAAACTTAGAGAAAGTACTCAGTGGCTGGCATC
>VWYK01038746.1:0-10727 GCA_013399775.1 Semnornis frantzii | reverse complement strand
GTCTGAGGAGAGCAGAGCAAAGGGGCAGAATCCCCTTCCTTGCCCTGCTGCCCACACTGCTCTTGCTGCAGTCCAGCACTCAGTTGCTGTCTGGGCTGCACTCACACTGCAGGCTCATGTTGAGCTTTTCATCAACCCAGACCCCCAAGTCCTTTTCCTCAGGGCTGCTCTCCAGCACTCACCACCCAGCCTGTATATGTGCAATGTCCTGTCCATCACCTGCGGCTGAGCTGTCATGTTGGAGGAACTTTGTCTTTCTCTCTGTCCACACTTCTCTACAAGGAAAGCTCTTTATCAGAGGAGCTCTAGTCCAGCCAATCACACACAGTTACTGCACCAGCTGTCTGAAACACATTTTGAATGTTGTATTCCTGCTATCAGAATCACTCTTTTGCTTTATGTGTTATATTCAGAATTATTATTTTTCCTGATTAGCTGTGTCGCGTGCATAACTGCCCTTGAGGGTATGGAATTCAATAGTTTACAATTAGAAATTTGGAAAGAAAAGAAAAATGGTTCTCTCTCTTTTCAGCAATGCACTTATCTCTAAGCTTATACAAGAACCTAAGAGTCTGACTGTGAACCTTTTATTCCCTCCAGGGAACATTTTTTTCACATAAGTAACCCCATTTATTTACACTGGGAAAAGTGCACTAAAGATTCCAAAGGCAAGTGTTGGAGGAGAGCAGTTCATGAGGCAGGGTGTGAACTGTGGTCTATTAATTAATTTTGGCAATGTGACCCAGCCGGCGCAAAATGAAAGTGATGTGAAATATGATACCAAAAATGTGACTCAATGTTAAACTATGATACACAAGGTATGAAAGATGATACACAAAATTTGGCTAGCAGGAATTATGTTTTGAATCTAGTTTTGGAGAAAGCAGCAATGAGGGATGTTCAGCATCCCAGGATGTGTAGCTAACGACAACTAATTGAGTTAATGTCCCTGTGGTCTCTGTTAGGTCAGTGAGGAAGGATAAGTTCATTCAGACCACTTTTTCTAGAACATAAGCCCAACTTTACTTATTTTCACTTACTCCTGAGGACTGAGTTTGTTTCTCTCCCCTTCCACACATTACAGGACACTTTCCATGTCTTAGAAAAATGTCTCTTGCAAGTAGTCTCATTAAAATTGTGGCTGAAAATAAGCTCTGGTATGTAAAGTAATCTAATGAGTGGGGTGGATTTAGATGTTGAATGTTGAAATATAACACAAAAGAGGATGCATATGAGGCACATTTGATGGCTTTGTTGGCAAATAGTAAATAAATATAGAAATCAACATCCAATACACTGGGAAGTTCAAAATAATTAGACTAGCACAGCAGAGAGGACCAGATGGGAGGTGTCACAGACTGTCCACGGCTGTCTAGTGCCAGCGTTGCTCTGACCCAGCCAGTGCTGCCCCATACTGTGCTCAGGCTGTAGGGCAACCTGAATCCTAGGACAGGTTCTCAGAGGCCACCCTGTTCTGCACTGCTTGAAGTGGCAGCCATGCAGACAAGTTAAGTCAGGCTGTTTGTCCCAAGAGCCTGAGAATAAGCTGTGGTCCACTTTATTTAATACTAGAAAATGAGCCTGTTTGGACAAGACCACAGCATGGGTGCATAATGGGATATTAATTTCCATCCCCATGGCTGTTTCCACCTCTCTCTTCACAGGCAATATGGACTCCTGTTTCAACATTCCTATAAACAGTTTTACAACCAATATGAAATAAAAACTCCTAATACTTCAGTCCTGCCCTTAGCACAGGCATATTTTTTAGTATAGTGACTGAATTATTCCCTTATCCGTGATATATTCCTATTAATAACATTCTGTTCTGACTAACAAACAGCCTTATTTTATTGCAGTGATTTCTGGTTTTCTTGCAGTCTTTAAAAATATGAACTGAAACAATCACTCCAGGAGTGGTCAAAAAAATATTACTACTTCAATACAATATTGCAGGTAGTAAATCTTTTCATATAGGAAAATTAATCCCTCTGCTTGTTTAGAGAGACATACATTGCAAAATGGGACCACAACTTTAACTGATAAGAAAATCTCTGCAACTGATATCTCTGCCCAGTTGCAACTGATAGCAGAGGCAGCTGGTGCAAGAAAATCTCTGCCACAGTGGAGATGACATTGCTGGGATGTAACATAGCAGCAGAACCAGGAGAGAGAATCTTCATTAAGGGCATCTCAATTTAATGGGATATGCGGGGTCAGTCCTGGGCATATTGACTTCATTTGTGGTGTTTGCTCTGTATGGACTTCAGAGAGAAAGGCAATTCCAACCTGACAACAGCACTGCTCTCCTAGTGGAGCAAGACTTTCGCTGAAGGAGGCAAAGCTTGTCTGGGCAAGGACTCCCTGGAAGCTTAGTCTGAGACAGTCATGACACCTAAAGTCTCTAAGGGCTACAGTAAATGTCAACGCATTCAGCTTCAAGTACGAGGCGTAAATCTTTCCATCTGCTTTCTCTAACAAGAACACAGAATAACATGCACATTTAAAGAAAGAAGAAACAGTCTCACCCAACTGAAGCACACAGGCACTCTGGCAATAATGGTGATACAAACCAAGTGACGCCAGGGTGGCTGCAGCTCAGGGTCAGGCAGTGCTTCACGGGTGCACAGTCACACAACTGGTATCCTGAGACACCTTCCCAGATGGCTGTGGAAATCTGTCCTGAGCAGTTCTTACATGTTGGCCAGACTTCCCTTCCTGAGCCAAGACAGAGTGTCTAAGTTCACTAGCCAAGTTCAAAAACATACGTTTGGAGGAACCACTCATCTTGAGGCTTACAATAGCTTCATCACATTCTAAAAACCCTAAAAATTATCTTTCTATTTTCTTCTGCAGCATCATCATTAGTTTGGGTGATGAGATTCACTACTTGGCTTAATGAAGGTGACAAATCAGGCCTAGAAGTAATGGATGTCCTCTGCTGTATTCCTGGTGGTCGCCTATCAGGATTTAGAATGGGATTTGCACAGAGTGAGCTCACACAGTTTCAAAGAGAAGATAACCTAAGCAAGCAAAAAACCGGAACTTAACCAAACCACTAACACCCCATCCCCTCACACCCACCACCCAGTCTGCAGTATTTTAGTCCAGAAGTGAAAGAACACAGGGTCCTTTAGAGAAAATAAACCAACCACATTTTGTAGCCTCCAGGAAAGTAGATCCAGTGTGGCCATGAGGAGATGGATACCAGTCCCACATCCTGAGGCATCAGCTCTCTGTCCTGCTGCACGTTCTTGGTTCTGCTGCTGTGGTGCATGGATATGAACCCAGTAGAGATGAAAGGTTCTCCTTCACCTCTGCTCTGCCCTGGTGAGACCCTGTCTTGAGTACTGCCTTCAGTTTTGGGTTCACCAGTTTAAGAGGGACAGGGATCTGCTGGAGAGGGTCCAGCAGAGGACTATGAAGATGATGGACTGGAGTACTGCCCAATGAGGAGAGGATGAGGGACCTAGGGCTGCTTAGTCTGGAGAAGGGACGACTGAGAGGGGATTTAATAAATGTCTATAAATGTCTGAGGGTTGGGGGTCAGGAGGGGGCAGTGACAGGCTCTGCTCACTTGCTCCCTGTGACAGGACAAGGAGCAATGGATGGAAGCTGCCGCACAGAAGATTCCAGTTCAACACAAGGGGGAACTTCTTTACTGGAAGGGTCACAGAGCACTGGCACAGGCTCCCCAGAGAGGCTGTGGAGTCTCCTTCTCTGGAGACTTTTGAGGCCTGTCTGGATGTGTTCCTGTGTGCCCTGAGCTAGATTGTATGGTCCTGCTCTGGCAAGAGGGTTGGACTTGATGATCTCTTTGTGTTCCTTCCAACCCTTAACATCCTGTGATACTGTGAAAGAACTGGCCAGTTAAATTGATCTAATCAGTTCTCCCACCCTGTCAAGTAGGGGAATTGATAAAATTGTTTACTATGCAACCTAAATAGAAGTAATAATTTTTAATTAAGTTGAAACTTACCATCAGGAAAGAAAATAAAAGCAAAGCAAACAAAGCAAGCTATCACCAGAAGTATTTCACTGCCATGGCCAGTTGAGCTTAAGGCCATGCATGCTTTCACTGGTTTGGTATGTTCTGAAGAAGAAAGAGGTTTACAAGTTTGTCCCACTCACTGTGTGACCCAGAACAGGCTGCTCCATCCTGCCACGCAGTGGCATGGAGCCTGCCAAGCCTGCTGCTGAGGTTCCCTCCTCATCTGCTCTGGGACCATGACTACAGCACAGCTACCCCATTGCTCTCCTCTGCCAGGTTGTCAGCTCCATGATAGAATGTTTTGGGGATTGGTTTCTTTTTTAATTTTGTTTTTCTGTTTTTTGAGTTACTTCCCTCTCTTTGTTAGGGGAGGTATAAGTCCATTCCTAACAGTTTATTCCTCAAGCATCAGGGACTACCAGATAGAGTAACACAAACTAAGAGACATAGGCCAAGTATCTGTCCCAACAGTCAAAGCGAGTTTCACCATGGCCTGCAAAGGGACTCAGACTTGGCCCAATTTCTGCAGATATGGAAAACATTAGTGAAGCTTTAGAACATGCCTGGGGCTCTGTCCTAACCTCTGTTGTGCAGCTATAGGAAAAATGTAGGAAACATAAATTTCTCCTCTGCTCATGAGCCAGGGCAAGTGACTTGTCCAATGAACCATCTGTGACAGCACATTTTGAAGGTGCCACCCATTTTCCAAGCTATCAGAAGATATAAAATATGTGCAGCCCCCAGAAGCAGTTATAGTCAGTAGGGAAAGGTGGGCTTCTCGTGGAGGAACACAACTCATTCTGTAAGGGACTGCAGCCAGGGCACAGTTCTGATGGGAACTGACAAGGCAGAGGAAACATTAGGCTGTGCTTTTGTTCTGTACTGCTAGGCAGGTTTAGCTTGTACTTCATGATTACCAGAGGTGATTTATTCTCTCATTAACATCACAGAAGCTAAATAAAGAGAAAGGTCATTAAAAAAGTCCATACTTTTGCAAAAGTCTGGCTTTGATATTCCACTTTGTACGAGCAGTAGAGCTTCTTTGCTCCATAGTCTCAGCAGAAATGGACTTGGCAAAGGAAAAAATCTAATCAGCTTCATTTGTACTTTGCCTTCTCTCACAGAATCCGAGAACATATGCCAAATCAAGAAACCACAGAAGTGTCCAGGATCATGGTTTTCATTTTTTCTGGAAAAATAGAACAGATGGAAGAGCAAGTAACCACATTTATTCATTGTACGTGACTTTCTGCCATGGGTGTGTTAAGAGGTTAAACATTATCTTCCTCCTGGTATTTGCCAGTTCAAGTTTGAGGAGTTTGATGTGGAATTATTTGTAAAGAACTGACAAAACCACCTCACCAACAGAAATAAACCACGACAGAGTGTTTGGGCAGTAGCTGAAAGACTGAAAGAAGATGAGAATCATTATGGTGCAATGCAATTTTGCTATGGCAGGGAAAGTTAAAATCTTTCCATATGGTTTGGTCTTATTTTAGAGAGTGATGCGCACAGACACGGCGCTTTCATACACAACGAGTGAAAAGGGTGATTTCTGCATAACAATATGCCACTTCCTTCTGTCCCAGGCTGTTCTGTGTTCTCACTGTTCAGGCATGACCTTTCTGGTGCTGAAATCAAGCGGCTTCCTGATAGTGTGTGTGTGTGAAGGGCTGAGTTCTGTTTGGTGTTCAGTGTAAAGATCCAGGCGTGTCATTTTGCCATGGCAAATTTAGAGCGAAAGAATGGATTAGTCATGGCAAAAGAAGCTAAGTATAGATGAAACTCAGCAGAAGTTACAGGCTTGTTTTCCACTGCCCTGGTGAGGGTTGTGTCATTCTATTTATCAGAGAGGGTTTTGCTGGTGATTGTTTTTCTGTTGGTTTTGGCTTTAAACATGTGGGTAGCTAAGGGTGTGATGGATGAGGCAGTGCTGGAACTGAAAGGAGCAGTGACCACAAGATTAGTGTCTTTCTCTAAAGATAAAAGACATTTATTAATTGCATCCATATTACCTCAAAAATCTAGCCAGGGATCAGGATTTCATAACACTTGTGATGGACGTGGCAGAGAGCATCAGAATCTCATAAATCAGGTGCAGGATGAGAGGAAGTGCATGCTTCAGAGAGAGATCCACAGGAGTATTAAGAAGCAATGACACCAATCCCGTTCTTCAGAAGCCTTTCCAGCAGAGCAGAAGTCAGTCTGCTCTTCAAAAAGATTGAGTGGCACAAAAAGGGGAAAAGAGAAATAAGATTTGAAGGAGAATAATAAAGCAAAATGCTTTGAATACTTCTAATTCAGAGCATGAACCAGTTAGAAATAACTCTGAATGTATGTAGATCATAGCCAGTGGTTTGCAGCAGGGGATCCAGGACAAGGCATGGCCTGAACCCTAAGCAACCATGACTGCCATCAGTTGATAGAAAGGAAGACTTGTGTTCATCTTCCTGGGTGAAGGGCAAGACTCTCCAAGGCAAGTGGCTCTAGGATCAGTGAACCCATCTAACTTGACACTTTCTGATAGGAGGTTTGCTTTCTGTTTGAGATGTTCACATCCAAAACAAACTCTGTGGAGTCCATGGAGATATACTGCTTAATTTTTCTGCAGGAGGTTCAAGTAAAATGCTCAATACTTGTCAACTTTCTATGCTCAACGCTTCTGTTTGTCTTCCTTTGTTTTGAGATTTGTTTTTTCTACAACAAACCTTGATTTTCAGGTTGAGATTTTAAACAGAGAGAAGTCTGGAGATTCTAAGTTACTGTTACCACAGCAACCAGACTGATATACACAGATCAAAGACTCTAAGTATAACAACACACAGAGTAGTACAAGCTCCTATGGAAGGAGTATCCATTCTGGCTAAGAATCTTTTCTTGATTTTTTTTTTTTAATTTTTTTTTTGTTGTTGTTGCTTTATGTCAATGCAAACAGATCTGAAAATACTAAAATTTCTTGAAACCAAAAGTCTTCCAATGAAATTGTGAATAAACTTTTTATTGCAGGATTTTCTTCTTTTAATGCTACACTAATCTTGATTTTGGATTTATTAGACAATAGTTGCTTGCCCCTAAAACTGGAAATCTGAGCATAGGAACAATTCCTCTTGAATGCCCACAGAGGTTGTGGCTGCTCCCTTCATGGAGGTGTTCAAGGTCAGGTTGGACAAGGCCTTGAGTGACCTGTACTAGTTTGAGGTGTCCCTGCCTATAGCCGGGGGCTGGAACTAGATGATTTTTGAGGTCCCTTCCAACCTTACCATTCTATGATTCTGTGAATATTAAACAATGAGATAATGTAGTTTCTAATAACTTGTGGTTTAGTTCTGCAAATGTCATTGCAGATCTCGTGCAGCACTGAAACATTTGAAACTTTGGAACTTTATTCTGTCCTTGGAGCAAAGTCTTGTATGTAAGAGCATGCTAAGACTAGACCAATTAATTTGTTTCATAGTTGTCAGTAATTCATCATCCTGCACCCAGAACTTGTAGACAAATATCATTAAAAAATGACTTATCTCAGAAAATTGAGTACTTTTTTTTTTTTTTACAGAGGAATTGCATGCACGGAACTCATCTCACTAAATCAGCCTCTGGAAGACCATGTCCCTCTGCACTTGCCATAAAAGAATGAGACCAGAAGCTTAACCTTTACCAATTAAATCTAGATGAGAATAATTCCTTTACTAAAGGATGCTTCATTACTTATTTTTCTGTCATTGAAAACAAGATCTGCTTGAAATTGATCTCTGAGATGGTCATTTTGCTCAAGGCCACAAGAGCTGAAGGGCTTTAGAGAAAGCTGAAGCCGCTGAGACATCATGAAAACCCCTAACCAGTGGATATTTGAAGTTGCCATCCCCCTGCCCTATAAAATGGGAAGGAGAAAACAAATTCATTTCCAAGACCTTTAAGCTAACAACATTGTCAAGACAGACATCACAGGGGCAATATGCACATTGACAGATGACACTCTGGGGATCACCTAGATCTCTCCAGGTGATGTGACATCCCCACACAGTGCCTTGCAGGTGACTCAGGTCACATAACCCATTAGCAGCTTGTGCTGCTTTTGTCTGTGTACATACACTTCACTGCATGTGTACATACATGCCATCACTGAGCAACTAAAGCTGCTGAGGATGACAGGCGGCTAAAGATGACTGTAATAGTTTTAAGCTTTGCTCTATCATAACTGAAGGAGAAAAACTGTTGGTTTTGTTTGTTTGTTTTTTAATGGGGAGCAGTGATAAATAATAAATGTTAACATTTCAAAGAAAATTATTCATCAGTCAGAGGAAGCAATGTTTCTAGGTCTCAGGCACAAAATATTAACAGATTTCTAGGCCACAAATGCATTTCTGAAAATGATGGGGTTTGGTATCTACCCAAGTAGTTATTTCAAAGTGTTTTGTCTTCCCCCCCCCCCACGCCCCTCCCCCCTATAAACTGATACAGGACATAAAGATCTTGTGACATAACAGCAAGTATATAACATTTGCTACCATTGAGCCACATTCCTGGTTTTATGGATCATCATATCTATCCTGTTTCTAGCTAAATGTTTATTTATATTCTTTGGGAAACACTTGTGCCTCCTAATCAAATAAAATCCATTTCACATCAGAACACAAGACTGGTGGAAGATACTTCGCTTCCAAACCATCTGAATCCTTAAGGCCCTTGCAACAAGATTCATCTGTGCTTTCAAGTATTACTCCTGAGATTTCCAAGAAGATGACAATCCTATAGGTGGATATTTAGCAGTACCCAACCGCTGGCAGTTTCATCTGTTGCTGATTGGAAACATCATTTGCTCTGAATTCCACTTTTGTGAATATCCTGGAGTAAAGGAAAATCACATGAACAAATATACAGACACTAAACGTGAACACACAGAGAGAGGCTGGTAAGATAACCCTCACATTGCTTTAAGACTGTGCCCATGTTTTATCTCTCCCATCACTGATACTTTTCCTCTTGTACAGATGCACACCTGAGGATAGGAGTTATCTCATGTATCTTTATTCATCTAAAGACTGTCTAGTCCAAACTGGTTATCTAGATTCCCTCTAGAGTCTATGCAGAAAGAAGAAACAAGAGACAGGCACATCCAGAGGGCAATTCACTCACCTGCATTACACATTCACAATGGGGTGAACCAGCCTTTAGAAATGCTTCTTTCTCTCCTTTAGCTGCAGATGGAACACAGACAACCTGTCTGGATAAGATAATTAACTGATAAAGTTAGGCAAGGTGATTCCCTCTCCATGTGCAGGCACACACTGCTTTTGGAGACTGCTGTCCTTCACTGAGATTTATAATGCAGGCAGAAGAGACAAATGAGCAGAGTTGTTGGAATCTTATCTGAGCTCATCTTTTTTGTTAGTGAGAAAGTGTTTGGAAAGCATCCCCAAGTTTTCCTGCACTAACATGTTTCCTGCTTCAGGTTAGAACTAGAAGTGGTGAAATAGCACAAGAAAATCAACCTTAGCTCTGCTGCAAAGCAGCTACCATAAGATTTCATCCCAGGCTGAAAAAGTAAAGAATGTTAAAGTTCTGTTCTGGGCAACTGTCCAGATTTTGGGGTGCAGCAAACCAGGGCAGAACACTTGTGAGATTCTTCATGGTCTTCTTCAAAGGCTGCCTAGACATTGTTTGAAACTGCAAACTAGTATAATATATAGGAGAGCAGTTACAGAGCAAGATAAGGCACAGAGAGAACACAGGGCTCAGTGCATTAACTCTCTGTGTAATTCATGGACTTAGTCATTATTTACTACAGCTCTAAAGAGGCTACCAACAGCCCCCTCAGGAGTTAGCACTCGCACAGCACTCATAGCAGTAGCATTCATCCAGTTAAAGCCCGATATACCTCTCACAGAAAATGAAGCAGTGTTATGGAGATGGAGAGCTGTTTAATATGTGGCCCCATGCTGCAAACTATTCAAACACTTTCTGGAGAGAGGATTGCTCCTTTCCTTCTGCAGTTCCAGACAGTGCTCTTTACATGGGTAGCTAAGCACACTGCAGCAGCAGCACAGAGGTATAAAGGTCAAAATATCCACTAGCCTTGAGTAGCCATTCTGAGGCACTTAACACCTGATATTCTTCCTGTATACACCTATGGGAAGGCTGGGGAGGGATTATTTACAAGGTCTTGTAACAACAGGATGAGGGGCAATGGGTTTAAACTGGCAGAGGGGAGATTGAAACTGGATGTTAGGAGGAAGTTCTTTGCAGTGAGGGTGGTGAGACACTGGCACAGGTTGCCCAGGGAGGTTGTGGCTGCTCCCTCCCTGGAAGTGTTCAAGGCCAGGCTGGAGGAGGCCTTGAGTGATCTGTTCTAGTGGGAGGTGTCCCTGCCTATGGCAGGGGGGTGGAACTAGATGATCCTTGAGGTCCCTTCCAACCTTACCATTCTATGATTCTATGATTAAGTTTGCTTGAAACCATGCCAGCCATGAGAAGAATCACCTGGTGTGTGAGCACTTGACTTCACCCTGCCTAAACATGTATTAAATATGCTTAAAGAGTATTCAAAATGCTATGGCCAGCAGGAGCAGGGAGGTGATTGTCCTCTTGTACTCAGTTTTGGTGAGGCCACAGCTTGAGCATTGCGTTCAGTTTTGGGTACCACAATGCAGGAGAGATGTGGAGGTGCTGGAGTGGGTCCAGAGGAGAGCAATGAAGCTGGGGAAGGGCTTGGAGCATAAATCTCATGAGTGACTGAGGG
>VWYK01038745.1:0-13392 GCA_013399775.1 Semnornis frantzii | reverse complement strand
TCCTGTTTCATGTCATTCACAGAGTTATGTAGAGATATCTCTGACAGTAGGACTAGACTGATGTCACAAAAAAACCCCCACATATAAACATGACCATATCACAATGTACACCACAACACAACAGTGAAAATTAACTCAGGCTATTGAAAAAAATTTATTAAGACTTTTTTTGCCCATGAAGGATTGGTACTACAATCAATGTAACCATTTAATCAGTCGAGTATGTCTGTTATAGGCAGGCACAACATTACAAAACAGGCAAGTATGATGCCCAATTAAGCGAATACAGTCTGAATATCTATTTGTCCAATACTTCTGAAAACAGAATTATTAAATACCCACCAGGGAAAAAGATGAACTATTATATTTTTTCTTTGGCATACTTATCAGGACGCTGGATTAATTACAAAAGTCTTCTATTGCTGCCAATGCTGTGAAGG
Organism: Semnornis frantzii; assembly: GCA_013399775.1. NCBI lineage: Eukaryota > Metazoa > Chordata > Aves > Piciformes > Ramphastidae > Semnornis > Semnornis frantzii. The sequence goes on along the minus strand of VWYK01038745.1, from coordinate 12,952 downwards.
ACAAAAAAAACCCCAAAACACCCACCGAAACAAACCTGAATGGAAGTTTTCTGTGTCAGATGTCAGGAAGAGTTCTGAGTCAGAACTCACTTTTAGGACTCAGGTGATCTGGCTAACATATTGGAAGAGATGACAAATGGCAGTTCAGCTGCCAGTGCTTCACAAGGCAGACAAGGATTACATTGTTTTAGAATGCAGTTTTGTTGAAGGTATAAAAAGGATTACAGTAAATTTATGCACTGTACATTGATATTACACACAGTTATATAAATACCCATGCTGTGGTTGGACTTTAGGAAGCTGCTTTATCAATAAGAAAGCTAGTATCAGACCTCCCAACATCCATTTAATATACATTGCACTTCGCATCCAGTAATATGTTCATTTCTGTACCTCTCTTAAAAATAGATTTAAAACAGAAGAGAAGAATAATAGCAAATCTTTCCATAAACTTTGTTTTCTTATTTACATTGCAATATTTCATTATACATAAAGACTGCATTAAGATACATCATCTTCATATAGCTTTTTGTAATACATACAGCTTGAAGCTATTAACATCTTAGTTTGGGAACAGAGAAACAACCTATAAGGCTATTTTAAAAACAACTCTAGCCTTAATTTTGCTCTAGTTTGTTTCACTGAAACCATTCTTTGTCAAAGAAAAATAATAAATTCCCCCTTACTGGGGAGGAAAAAACACATCCCATGTTTAAACCACCTCTGGACTCCCTTAAATCAATGAGGAACTTAGAAACCATGATCGTTTTTCCATAATTATATAGCCACTTCAAAGACTTGTTGCTTTTAGATTCAGAGCATGAATGACAATTGTGATCATTATCTTCAAATTAGTATCTTAACTTTCATTTATTTTTCAAATGTAAACCAATGACAATGACATCATTAATCACACATCATCTTCACACAACTGGGAAGAGTTCCTATTCCATTATTAAGGGGGAAAATGAACATGCACGCACCCCCATTCATAGAGTGAGAATATAAACTACAGCAGCACTTGTCTCAAGTTATGGTGCACATGATTGCAATACAGGGTATAAAACAAGAGTAGAATTTCCAACATCTGTTAAAACACAAAAAAATTATTGTACAAAAAGTAATTCGCATTCTTTGCAATGAAGTGAGGAATCAGCTGTTCAGCTTTCTGGACTCTCCAGCCGGCAAACTCCTCCTTCTATGGCCACAGACTGTCCTGCCACAGCTCCAGGGGGAAGCCTTGAAATGTGAGTCTGTGGAAAAGTCAAGAGAGTATTATTGAATGAGGAAAGAGGTAAAAATTATGAAGGACACAAAGCAAGCTTGTATAAGTTGAACGATTAAGCTGTTCCATTGCTACGTCTGAGGGTGAGCTACAAAGCAACATGAAAACCTGCAAAGAAATGTGATTTTTCTTTTTATTTTGTTTGCATTAATGTTTAACACATGAAGAGAAGGACCATGACAGATGTGTAGAAAAGGTAAACTTGGTGCACTGAAAGTAGAAGAAAAGACTATCCAGTGGGAAGACAAAAGAAAAGTAGCTATGGTACTTCATGGTTTATAAGACTGATTCAAGAAAGTTTAGTAGTGCATACAGAAACATACTTTACAGAAGTTTTAGTTTATCTTGGTCAAATAGTGTCTAACACTTTAGAACATAAGATGACTGTGATTATATGGATGCAATGAAATTTCTCCACAAAAAATACCCTCTTGTCTACCTCAAAAAACCCCAGTGACTCCCTCTAAAACACCTATCACCAAATGTCAATTAAACAGACCCAAAAACCAATTGTTTCTGTCAACAGGCATCTTTCTCATGGAGAAGTTTTAAAAGTAGGCCTTTGAGATGACATGATGGTTTGGGAGTTACCCCACACTTTGTAAAATCACCCAGACTACACTCAGTCGGCTGGAAGTTAAGAGATGAAGCTCTATTTACAGCTTAGCACAATATCCAAGCAGATACATACACTATAGACAGGAATATTTACAGAAATATACAAGGTAAAGGTAATACAGAAACACAACAGCCCTCCCAGAAATCAGAGACCCCGGGAGGGGCTCCCAACCACCCTTCCACCTTCTCCCCACTCCTATATCTTACCCCAAGGTTTGTCTTACGCACAAGGCAAGTTTGGAGGATCAGCCAGGGGGGTTAGAAGTAGAGTGGTTAGTAAGGTTACTCAGCAGAGAGGAGAAGGCAAGAAGCTAGACAGCCCGAGAGTGTCTGTGCCCGAGTGTCTTATCTATGTTTATGTTCTTAGTCTTAAACATCTCAGCAAGCCTATGAGTGAAGCAGACATCACCACTGTTTTCTTTTCACAGCCTTTAATCTAATTTTCTCTATTAAAATATTCCAATTAGCCTCAAACCAGCACAGATGACTCTCTAATATTTCAGTCAGGAAGTGGACATATGTGTGTGTGTGTATGTACACAGAACTTAAGCTTTTAACTCTATTGTAACTCAGTGACACTACAGATCCGTTAAAGATCCTTAATATTCTAGGATGCATTTCATACCTGATCAGCAAAAAGCTCTTTTTAGATGCTAGTTTCCCTCTATAACGTAACTGCCAGGTTTTGGGCATACTATTTCATAACTTAAATAAAAGGTAAAAGTAAAGAAAGATGAAGACGAAGAAGTGAAAAAGGATTTTTGAGTGGCAGACCTGAGACATTTTTCCAGGTCTATGAAATCTCCAAATGAAAAGTGGGGTAGGATAACAGTGTCAAAACTACACTGACAGCCACAGTAGTTAGTTTCTTCAGTGGAAGAACGTAAGATCTCACTAAAAAGTGACAACCAAAGCAAACTAGTGGTCCACTCTAAGGCAGGCATCATTTGTATGTGAGAGTGCTCATACAGTGAGAATTAGTAACAGATCACTGTAGCAATACAATTTAAAAAGCACAGAGGTCGAAGAATGCTGCCGAGAAGCATAAGTGCAAGCCTGTCACTGAAATAGAAGAAATATTAGAACTATCATGATTATCATGAGTTTGATAGCCAATTCTTTATTGTTACGACTACAACAGACCAAATTTATGTCAATTAGTTTTCTGACCCAAGATATGAATGAACATTTTGCATAGGGTTGACTCACCTCACAGCCCAAAGTTAAATGCCTAATGTTATGTAATTGCAGGAGTAAAATGTGAGGCTTCATTGAATCCACATGAAATTTATAGATCCCATTATTTAAAAAAAAAAAAAAAGTTAAGCATATCCTACTATTTGAGCAAGGATAACCACAGTCCATATCTATCAATACATGATGAAGTAGCTAGGCTTAAATTGCTGTCCAAAACACATCTCCTATAAACAGAAAAACACATTTCAAATACCAAAGACCCCAAACCACTATATACCATATATATCCATTTACAAAACACCCAAATCTAATAGAACAAAACTTTTCTTCAAGTCTTCACTTGTATCCTGTTTATTTGGAGCAAGGACAGATGCTGCTTTCCACTGACTACTACTTATTACCATCACCAGTGGCTGCCTTTTACAGAACAAAAATGAGACAGATCTAAGATGGCAATTGTTTAAACATTTAAATGTTTAAAATGTTACCTAACAACTCATGTGAAAGGATAACATTGCCTTGTCGAGAAAACTTCAGATAAACTCCCAAGTGAATTCTTATAATTTTATCTCCCTTGTTTTCAGCAATAAGAACAATCTCTAGTAAATAAAAAGATTAAAGGACATTTAATATTTTTAAATGCAACCACAGAAGTTATTTGTAGAGTTTGTTACATTTTTAGATCCCAACATCACATTTTACATTAAGTCTAGATTGTAGAGTGGATTAGGTTTAGATTTTTAAAACAGAAAAATAAAAAGCAAACAAAAAAGAACAACGCTGGAAAGTTTTTAATTGAATTCGATTAGTCTGTCAACTTTACAAGTTGAACAAACCCACATCTGGGGGAAATTGTGCCTGGAAGAACAAAAACAGGAAAAGAACAAGTTTTACTGAATTAATTCTCCACTCCGTTTCTTGGAATCCTCTGTTTGAGGAAACCATATGCCAAGGAAAGGTAGATAAAAGATTGAGGGGACTATCCACATATTCAGCTCCACGAAAAGCAATTTTACTGTCCTCAGAATAATCTAATTTAATTTGCTTACCTAGAGAAAAAGGCAAGGTTGCTGAGGACCTAGGAGGAGCAGAGGTCCTGACAGCTAGGAGACCAGTTAGTTACTACAGATCTTTGCAGCTTAAAGGAGTTCACAGATTGAAAAGAGATAAACAATGACAGAACAAAGGGCAATGGGTTTAAACTGGCAGAGGGGAGATTTAGACTGGATGTCAGGAGGAAGTTCTTTCCAGTGAGGGTGGTGAGGCACTGGCACGGGTTGCCCAGGAAGGTTGTGGCTGCTCCCTCCCTGGAGGGGTTCAAGGCGAGGTTGGATGAGGCCTTGAGTGACCTGTACTAGTGGGAGATGTCCCTGCCTATCGCAGGGAGTTGGAACTGGATGATCCTTGAGGTCCTTTCCAACCTTACCATTCTATGATTCTATGATTACATGAACTACTTAATTTTGCCTCCCATCTTTCCATAAAGCACAATCAATGTGCCTTCAGAAACTGATTCTTGTTCCATACACTTGAGTCTTCCTCCTAACCAAACCCAAACCACAGCACAACCAACTCCAGTTTTATAGATAGATGGAACATTACTGTCACCCGAGTCCTTTTGAAGCACAGTGGAAAGTTTGCCACAACTCTTCAAGTCCTAAACTAACAGGTCTTTCTGCCCCAGAAAAAGTGTTAACTGCTACAGGGACAATATATAATTCCATCTTTTTTGTCAAGAATATTTGATCCATGCAAAGTCAGACATTTTTAGTATACCTTTTTTTTAAGCAAAACAAATAAACAAGTTGTGCCAAGATTTCCTTTACTTCATGTCTCACAGACAAAGATTCTGAAACAACCTTTTTAGCCTTTAAGGAGCTACTCTCCTCCTCTTATTCACAAAAAAAGTATTAGTTTGTCACAACAGCTTCACCTTTTTTTTTTTTTTCATTAAAAGCATATATACAATGCAAAATGAACATAAAGTTGAAGCCAAAACATAGATATTGCTTCATGAGAAAACAGAAGTGAATCAAATGCTGCCAAGAGGACAGCGTACAACTACCAGATGTCAGCACACTCAGTTCTTAAGCAAATCTAGGGAGTACTTCATGTGTTTAGCTTTCTTGTTACAAACTCAGGATGTACTTTGGACAAAATAATTTATAAAACAAACTTTTTTCCATTCATTACCCTATTGAGATGAAATATAATGAAAGACCAAGGGCATCACACACAATTAAATAGCTTTCTATTGCTTATTTAAAAAAAAAAAATACCACCAAAGCCATTGGTTACTCAGAAACTCAAAATTACTCAGAGGTCTACGAGCTTTCCAGTTGGGTACACGTTTCCATCACGAGAATCATCTGCCCCCCTCTTCTCCATTTATATTTCCCAGGCAGTAACGGCCCATTCTGGCAACAACAGCCAACCTCTGCTGCTCTGTCTCCTGGGAAGCCCTCATCCAATATGGTTTGGATGCACACCTTACATATGACAGCAAAAGGTGTCCTGCAAAATAGTGGCAACTGCTGCTATCAGAATATCCCATGTGAAACTTGTTTGGTGAAATCTTAAAGAAAAAAATTATTGTCCTTGTGGCCAAAAGGCAGATAGACAGACATACTGATGGTATACTCCTGCCTCTCAGGCACCAAAAATACATGCAAGCTTGCTTAGGAGCCCAATGGTTTTCCAAATTCAAATGTTTTCTTTGGGTTAAGTAGATTACTATACACTATTTATGTATCTAAAAATATTAATGTATACAGGAGAAAAAAATATCAATTTTTAAGGAAGTGTAAAACTAGAGCATTATAATCTCTCTAAATACCTATATTTAGACAGTCTAAGGTTGTTTGTATTTGCATACCTGCATATACAATTCCATCTTCTTTGTTCCATTCTAAAATGTCAGCCAAATATGAGGAAAGTTCCAGAACTACTGGAACTAGCAGGAACTCAACCCAAAAACCTGAACTTATCATCCCATCTTAGAGCCCATAATTTCCGTTCAAGTCTACAAGCCAAATATTTTAACTGGCATCTTAGCACTAAAAGGTGCTAAGTATATAAGTACCATATTTTTTATGAGAGAACTAGGAGAGCTTGGAGGGGTTTTGTTGTTTTGGGGTTTTTGGTGGGTTTTTGCTGTTGTTGGCTTTTTTTGGTTTGGTTTTTAAGAGAGCTCTTTTCAAGTGAAAATTTCTCAGTCTCCAGACAAGAGTGCAGATTTAAAAAAAAAAAAAAGGTAGAACAGTGACATATACTTTTCCTGTCTCATGAAGTTAAAAGACTGTCTCTGTAGTCTGAAATGAATGACTGCACTATTTGTCTTAGTATTCCTCTTAACTAAAACAGGCTTAGTAAATTTTTCCACTAATTTTTAAATTAGAATTAGGGTTCTTCCAATATGTATATCTTCACCCTGTGAGGACTAGATAACTGTCCTTCTCCTGACAAAGGGCTTTCGCAAACCTGTTAATCACAAAGTAAAATACAGCAGCCCTCCATCAGAAAACCAACAACAACCAATACAGTCACATGCAGTTTGTCGTATGTAGCATGTTTGTCATGGGTATTGCTTCAAACAGAGGGAAGTAATTTTGCTACATTTCACCGTTGGATGACATAATCACATTTATTCACCTTCACTAACAGCTCAACAAGAAAAGTGAACTGGAAGTGGTCTCCCTGCCCAGTACGCCTCCTCATACCGAAAAACTGAACTGAAATGTTAGATGTGGTTTGTTTGCATATTGCAGCCATAACATTTGACGGCAGCTGATGGATGTTTTCAAACAGTATACAACACTATCCACTACTGTTCACCTCATATCTTGCAAAGGAAGTTGAGTATGGTTCATTAGGAAATAGAAAAATGGCATATACAGTTTTGCAATAACTTGCCAATGTAATGGGATTGGGGTAATTAATTAATGCAAGACGATATATAAAAATATTAACAGTTTATTAATATTAAATATTCGGAACTCGCATCGCCCCGATCACCATTTAATAATAATATTAACAGGCTCTTTGCAACATTATGGAAACTATATACAGGCTATAACAGGATCTGGAGATAACTATTAAATATAAACATTAATTAAATATGAACTTGAAGAGAAGGCTTTGCGGTCAGTATACCGCTTGCTCACTAGATGGACACAAGGAGCTACTTTCTGCTTAGGGCAGAAGGCAATTAATAATTACAAGAGGCTTTGGCATTTACCCACAGAATTATTATCTGACAGTACCCAAGGCGGGGTTGCTGTCGGTAGCTGTCAGCGGCTTTAGAGTCTCCCCGGTCTTCTGGGGAAAGGAGGCAGACGATCTCTGACCTGTTCCTGGCTCTCTGGACGATCTGTGTTCTCTCCAGGGCTTCCGTCTGGGCAGAAGGCTTCCAGGTACAGGCAGGATGTCTTGCGATGTCACGCCGGCTGTGCAGGCCAAATGCGTGGAGGTATAAGAGGCAGCAGACACGGACACACCTTGTAATGGCAAAGGGCAAAGGCGTCTGTGCTCCCTGCTGATCTCCCTTTTATCCAATACAGCCTGAGACCAATGGGCCTTTGGACACGGGATAGCCAATGAAATGGCAGTTACTCAAGATTTGCCCATATTAGGTGAAGCCATAGGCTTGCTTTACCCTTCTTTGGGCAGAACATGGGCCTCGTACAAGGCAATCATGTGCGCCTTGTTTACAGCAGGGTCTGGGCAGGCCAGAGACCCCAGACTTAGTGGCTCCAGGCCCTCTGTCCCTTTTCCTGTGGTTGCTCTCCCCAAAACAGGAGGAGGAAGAGCAGAAAAACATGCCTGGGCAAGCCAGGAGAGGTACAAGCCCAATTTGGCCTGCCTAGGCCTACCACGACAGTTTGCATATTGCAGCCATAACATTTGACAGCAGTTGATGGATGTTTTCAAACAGTATACAACACTCTCCACTACTGTTCACCTCATATCTTGCAAAGGAAGTTGAGTATGGTTCATTAGGAAATCGAAAAATGGCATATACAGCTTCGCAATAACTTGCCACAGCATAAAGCTCAGTACTTCACATTATAAAAACTAAGTCTTTCTTTGGCAGACAAAGTGGCAACTGAATTGGATTATATTCAATATAACAACTAGATCATGAGAGATTTGTTGTCTAGGTCACCTAGCTGTCACAAAACCTAAAACCCATGAAGCTGTACTACAAAGATATATCAAAAGTATTGCAACTTTTACCATAACTGTATCAGTTAAGAACACTTAAACATACATCAGATAACAAATATATATGTACGAAGAAACAGTAAGATGACAGATTATTTAAAATAACTACACATAAATCAGGACCAAAAAAATGCATATTGTTGCTATTGACATCTCACTGGAAAGAAAGCACTCTGAGTTCAAACACTGAAGACACAGTGAGGAAGTACCATTCTTCAAGCAAAAATATCATCCTCCCCAACTATTATCAATCACTAGGACAATAAGAAACTTGGGAGATCGAGGAGAAAAGAATTTCTGTGGCATATCTGCCCACTTATACTTTCTGCATACAGAGAACCATGGGTTGTGACCGAAGAAACTCTACAGACCCCAGGATAAATGGGTTCCTGATTCATTATGCACAAATACACAGTACTGAACCAAAGAAAAGTCTGCTCGGCAGAGCCATCAAGTGATACAGTTAGTATGTAAATTCACATTGCAGGCATACACTGCACTGTCATTTGAAATTGAAAACCTTCCTTTCCTTCACAGTGGTCTCCCTTAGGCAAGCAAACAAGGAACGCAAAGATACGAAGACTATGTAACTAAGAGACATCACTTCACTGGTAACCTACACACCAATCTCCTTCCCACTCTACATTTACACATAAAATCACATTACGGGTGAGTTCAAGGACTTATTTTGCTGCCTCCTAAATTTTGTGGCAGAAGGTCTCAAAGGCCTCCATGCAAACTGACACTTAAATGGCTATATCAGACGCTACTCTAACCATTAAGACTCCAAACATTGCACATCATCTGCAATAGTACAGTCAGAGTAAGAATAAGGCTGTCTTCTCAGTAGTGAAAACACAGTTGTTCAAGCTCTTGGAATGTAAACTAATCAGCTCAGCAAGATTGGAAGTGATTAACTGAAAGCTGCCAGAGTATCTTTAAAGAGGTCACAGCTCCTGTAACACAATGGCCTTCATAGCTAATGATATGATAAGCTATTGGATCAATCATAGATGTATTAGAAGACTCTGGAAAGTTATTCTGAAGACTAATGTCTCTAAAATGAAATAAAGTTTGGGCAGAAATCTAAAAGAGATAACTGCTTATCAAAGATCCTGAATTAATATCAAGTAATTAATGAGTCGACATCACAAGAATCAAAAGGAATAAACATACTTCCTCAGACCACAAGGACATTTCATCTCCCAGACCTTCAGTCTAGAACTCTTAACCTTTGCTGATGCAGCAATTACTGCTACAAAAGGAGTTGGTTAAGCGCAGACGAAGTTCCTGTAGTATTTACTATCTTAGTACAAAGAGTATTTTTTAGCTATTCTCATGGCCATGGACAGAAGCTTTCAGCATCGGACTAGAATATTCTAAGAGGTTCGCTGTGATGGTTTGGGAGTTCCCTGCCCCACCACACACTTTGAAAAATCACCCAGACTACACTCAGTTGGCTGGAAGTTAAGGACTGAAGCTCTATTTACAGCTTAGCACAATATACAAGCAGATATATACACTATATACAGGAATATTTACAGAAATATACAAGTTTAAGGTTATACAGACACACAACTCCCCTCCCAGAAATCAGAGACCCCAGGAGGGGTTCCCAACCACCCTTCCACCTTCTCCCCATCCCTCTACCTTACCCCGGGGTTTGGTTTCTGCACAAGGTGAGTTTGGAGGATCGGTCAGGGAGGTTAGAAGGAAAGTGGTTAGTTAGGTTACTTGGCAGAGAGAAGGCAAGAAGCTTCCAGAGAGGCAGCGACTGAGAGTGTCTGTGCCCAAGTGTCTTATCTATGTTTTGTGTTCTTAGTCTTAAACATCTCAGCAAGCCTATGAGTGAAGTGGACATCACCAATGTTTTCCTTTCACGGCCTATAATTTTCTCCATTAAAATATTCCCATTAGCCTCAAACCAGCACATTCACTTACAACTAGAAATAGCTGAGTGTCAGCTTATTCTGCCATCATACAGATGGCAGTGCAGGAACTTGCTTCAGGAGATCTTGGGAAGTCCCTTCATCTTCCCAAAGAACAGGCCTAATGTTGAAACAATCTGTCATGGTGTTGCTTCAGGAGGAAAAGTTTGAGGGTGGAAACTCTATCTGTCCATTAAGCTCATCATAGCTGAGGCTCCCAGGAACAAGCCTGGGTAAGTTGTAGGAAAAGGTGGTACAGATTAGTTTCAAAAAGAGTCAAAGTTGTTCAGATGAAAAGTTTGTTTCTTTCTACCTCCAATATGTGACAAACACTGGCACCAATTGATTATGGAACTGTTCATGTCAAGAGGAAAGACAAGAAACATACTGCAGTTGAACCAGCTGTTTGTGGAAGCGATATAAAGGTTCAGGGACATAAAGATCAGAGGAAAGGCGATCACGTACCATAGAATCACAGGATGGTTTGGGTTAGAAGGGACCTTAGAGATCATCTAGGTCTAACCTTCCTGCTGTGGGGGTGGGACCACCTTCCACTAGACCAGGTTGCTCAAAGCCTCATCTAACCTGACCTTGAACACCTCCGGGAAAGCAGCATCCACAACCTCCCTTGGCAACTGGTTCCAGTGTCTCACCACCCTCACCACAAAGAATTTCTTTCTAATATCCAGTCTAGCAACCATGCAGGCAGTGAAGATGATATTGTCAGTGCTAGCAGTGGTGGAAGAGCTGAAATACTTCCAGCATTGAGAGAGCTAAAGCAAGTAATGGGACACGCAACCAGAGCTGAATGTGTCAGCAATAAGGTGTGAACTTAGTTCATCTGGCAAGCCTCCACAGTATTTTTAAAGTTCAAACAAACATTGTAAACCAACCTTCAACAGGAAACAGTGACTTTTCCAGGCAACTGGTTTTCCAAAAGCAGACTGGACACCTTTACAGAAAGTATGCTTTAAATCAAGTAGTTATTAGTCACACTACAAAACTGTTCCACAGCTCTTGCAGGCTCAGCCACTTTACACTGGTGAGTTAGCATTCAGGCATTTAAGTTTGGAGGCAAGTGGCTGGCTGCAGAACCCAGTCTTTTCTAAACTGGGAGGGAATAACCCCCTGTCGCAAGGCTACTTCCAAATCAATATCTGGAAAGCTCATGGTGCTAACAGCCAGAAGCACAATCAGGTCAGGATGTACAAACCACTTCAACTCCACATTCCTGTCCCACTGTTCTTTTAAGGAGTTCCTGATAATTTGTCAGTTGAGTATGCTTCCACCTCTTGAGCATACCAGTGTGTGCAGGTGAGCTGGTACCTAGCTTCTGAGTGTCAAAGTACCTTAAAAGAAAAAGGCCTCCTATACCTCCATAACTTTTGTGAGGGGTTTGGAAATCTCCATGTGCTAGGTCTTGTTAAGAAATACATTAACCTTCAATGCACAAAGACTCATACTAAAATTAGACAGCAGGATTCTTTTTCTTCTTAGTATATACCCCTTTATGTAATTATGATTCCAATATTAGCTGAATTCATACCGGTATACATTCAGAAACCTTCTCACTTTCTAAACACCTTGCTATAAAAACATGTCTTCATGTTCATTAAATTGAACTAGCCCAAAGCCAGATACTGTGACAACATCCTGGTTTAGGAATAAAACTCAAGTCCTAGACTGATAAAAGAAATAAAAACTGAAGGTCTTTACCGCCCTAAAACAAGAAAGCAAGATGTTTCCCTGCAAGCTGCTGCCTGATCATTTTCCTATGGCACTCAAAAACAAGTGACATTTTATACTTTTATGAATTCTTATACCTTTTTTTTTTAAATGGCCAGCACTCTAGATTAATTGTACCAAAACAGTTACTAAAGAATGTTTTTTTTTCACTTGCAATACATTGTGTTCTATTTCAAGCCCAGTTTTCCATCTATAACTTGCCCCTCGCTGTAGCAGAATAAAATTCCAGCTTTTATGACAGAAGATTTTTTTTTGATCAATAGAAGTCAGCAGCAAAAGCATTTGTGGTTTTTCTCTGGAAAGCATTTGTGGCCACAGACTCAAAGGAGGAAGAAAGGGAGGGGGATTAACTCTTCAATAAAGGTCAAGAACATAATTTAGAAGTGAACCAAGAAGAGCAGCTGTGTCTGTCAGCACAATCAAGATTACCAGCTGGAGAATTTACCAGCAGTATGAAAACAATGCACACCAGATGTCAAATGTTGCAACTGTGAGTAGGAAAACATCTCTGGGCATGGCACTGTCATGTTAGTACTTGTCACCGGACAGTTTTAATACTTAGCATTTATTTATTAATTAGACAGTCACTACTAGGAAAAAGCAGTAATATCTCCTCAGAAACAGCTTTTGAACTTGTCGTGTAATCCAAAGGCAGTTGAGCACACTGATAATTTAACTCTGTGCTTTCTAATAATCCTTACTTCACTGTGAACACAGCACCATGACTTCTAAAGTAACTAGCAAATAGTGGAAGATCTGCAGCTGAGTTTGCTTTAGTTTCACTCCAATCTGAGCTTTTAGCTTGATTTTGGATTAGTCTTAAAAAAATTTAAATAAATATTAAGAAAACAAGGAAGACCACACCCTATTCCACAGATAATCAACTGGAAAGATCTCTACATAAGCCATGAAAGTGAGTACTTCAATAACAGCTCTACCAGCACTTTCTTCACCA
>VWYK01038737.1:3763-15344 GCA_013399775.1 Semnornis frantzii | reverse complement strand
TCAGCTAACAACAAAAAACCTTAGCTCCAAAAAAATAATTACCAACTGAGGTCTGGTCGTTTCACACCTAGCAGTTTAAAAATACTAATAAAAATAAACCTATGACAGGAAACTGATTTAAACAAAACTGAACAAACTTCTATTATTTGGACTATGCAATTTTCTGCTTATTAGAAATGATCCTCAACAAAACTTTGTAGTCTGAAGGTCTCATTATTCTAATGGATGTTTTAAGCTGTCCATGCCCAGGCCTGGACATTGCAGATGGACCCCATTTTTCCCAGACAGGTCAAAACAATGGATTCTTGGGTGGGATTTTTTTGCCTCTTAGGTGCCTCGTCAGCTCCTGGAAATTAAAAAGAGATAGCAGAAGCTTCTGCATCATGCTTTTGATGCTCAAGAATTGAAGTTTCCCTTTACAGGCAAGTTGGAAGCTGTGGAAGAAATGGAAAGAGAGGGGACAAGCGGAGCTGGGAGATCTCAAAGAGAATACATGGGAACTCCTTGCTGAATTTTTGGATAACTGTATTGATTTTAAGCACTGGGGGGGTGGGGGTTGTGTGTGTGTGATGTTTTTCTTCTGGTATATTGTATTTGTTCAAGTAGATCCATTGAAAGCATAGTCACGGTAAATTTGTGAGGCATCTTGTGACATATGCTGCTTTTCTTGCCTTCTTCACTCTGGTCAAACTTTAAAAGCTATCCAGATTATTGCCAAGTGCTTCTTGCATCTAAGAAGATAAATGCAGCAAATAATTTCCTCCAAACAAGTGAACTACAGGTTCTTTCTGCTGGAAGAACTAACAAACATTTTCTGTACAAGGCAGCAGTTTGTTTTCATTGAGCTTGGAATAGAAGATTCAGACAAACTCTGCAAACTGAAATAGTTTTGAGAACAGAAGAATGGGAAAATTAGGGACTTAGTGTTTGATTGTGTACCATGAATGACTCTCATATTTTACCAAGCACTTTAATGAAGAAATTATCAATAAACATTTAGGATTGTACTTTCAGGGGAATTGTAACTAACTTAGGGGTACAAAATATATGGGACTGGAGGCAGTGAAAGACAAACCAATGAAGAAAATACACAGTGTTCCCTGTGCAGGGAAAGAGAAGCTATGGAGTTCTATCCTACAAACCACCTCTGTTACATGACTTATACATTTTCTCTCATTTGAATACTTGTATCTTTTACCTGGATCTCTTTTAGGTCATAGAAACTACCTAATGATTTTTAAGAATAAGGAGATCTATGCTTATAGCTGTCTTCTTTCCATGCTTAAAGTATGCTGTTTTTAAAGAAATAACATAGGGTTGTGATGATAGGTGTTATGGTTTCTTGTGGTCTGTTAGATGCTGTGGATACAGAGCCGACCATTCAACTATAAAAGGTATGTGGATGTGGGAGCTAGGGCTCCAGAAAACCAGAGGCCATGGTATCTCATGTCTATCAAACATTGTGCAAGGCAACCTGGCTTGGCTGCACCTTTCACCTTATCTTCATCAAACAGTATTGTTTTCTTGTCTGCTGCAGGAGGCTTTCCTAAATGAAATTAAACACTGTTTCCTTTAGTTTCCTTTTTATTTCTCTTTTTATTCAGAACAATGCAAACAGAATCTCCTGCAATTATTCTGCTGTTTTCCCTTTCTCCTTTATATTTTTTAACGTTTTCACTATCCCCGTTGACTTGAACTGAATGGAGGTATCAGCATTTGCTGCTTGGTAACACTTGCAAAATGAAAGCATGTTTTACAATGTCTTGCATCTTTTCTGTTGGATTTGGTTCTGACATAAGTTGATGGGACAAGCTGTCACTTGTCACTCTCATTATGTTTCCTTGTAAATGGATTCTTTGGCATCCTTTTGCCCAAAAGATAGTCAGACTTTCTTCTCCTGTTTGCTCTAATTAAAAAAAAAAATAAAATTTAGTTCTTATTGCTCTGCTTATGTCTCATGCAGAAAGGCAGTTACTACCCTTTAGAAATTTGCAATAGGTTTAACCTAGAGCACTGACACAGGCATTTTTGTGATCCAAGACAGACATTAAACATCTGAGGTGGGATGGGGAGGATAATCATACCTATGAAAGAAGCTGGTATATGGTGGAAACCTTAGCTAATTATCTCTGGATGAAGAAATTGTCATGGTCCACTGACTGAGACATTGGAGGGTGTTACCTGAGCAGTTCCGCAGGCCTCAGGCATTGAGCCAGCACAGTTTCCAGTCTCTGCTGGCCCTTTAGCTGCAAACTACTAATATGACACATCCCTAATGATTTCTGTCCTCTAAAGCCAGCTCTGGATTCAGTCCCAGACTTGAACTCCTACATCATGTATTTTTTTCCCAGATTTTTTTTTTTTTTACATTTTTTTTTTTATTAGCAACAAACAGCAGACACAAAAGCCCAACTATTTCTTGCTACTTAAAAACCACACATGGTTGACATTACAGCACCTGCTTTGGTGTACAACGATACTTGGTGAGAGATGCCAGCAAACTGGTAACCTCACTATGGTGGTCATGCTACAACCCAAAGATCCATGAGACCCTTTCCAAATCACCTTGTAGGAGATCTGTGTGAGAAAGATATGGCAGCCCAAAGGTTGCACTTCCAGGGAAATGCCTCCAAAGGCTTCAACAAACATTGAAATAAGTGGAGAGGAAAAAAAATTTGCCTAGAATTTGCTTAGCTGGAGCAGGAGATTAAACACCGACACTAATGCTTACTTGGGGGTCACAGAAGGCAGTGGTCTCAGCACAGCATCCCCATGCACCACTTCTGACAGGAGTAGCTTAATGACCTGTGTAGTGGGCTTCTCACTAGTACAACAAACACACATTCACTTTGTAAAAGGACACCTCTTCAGTTGTGTAAGACAACTCAAAGTTTTTTAACCAGGAAAAGCCCAGACAACATTGACATCTCCAAAGGTGGGAGAAAAAGTAACCGACACAAGTGAACACGACAGCAACCCAACCAGCCAAAAAACACAGCATCTGTCTCATACTGACCATAAATCTCACAGAGTAGTAAGACTCTGAGGATGCTCCTTCTTTTCCCTGGTTGGTGGAAGGAGGAGACTGGGCAAAGCCCAGACAGAAACAGAGTGCTCTATCAGACCATGGGTAACAGATGCATGCAGGTTGAGCAGAGGTCTCATGGAGGAAAGTTGACCTGCACTGGCATTGGGGTTTACACTGGAGGACTGTGACATGGGTTGGTGACAGTGCTGGAGCTACATCACTTAACTTTGAAGAGGAGAGGAGGAGGTCACCAGCTTTCATGACAGCTGAGATGGGACAACCTGAAACAGCCTTGCAGCTCCCTGAACTGCTGCTGCATCAAAACATTGGTCACCATTTTTTGCAGTGTTGCTCTCTGTGAACATGATTTTCAGTGAAGGATGAATGTTTGCCTCAGTCTATAGTATTTACTCAAATTTTCCTCTCTGAAAACTACTTCACAGGAAATCTCACAGTAGTGACAGAAGGAAGATAGAACCACGTTTCCAGTCTGGCTTCAGACACAGGCCTGTCACGCACAGTGTTTGTAACAGCCTACAAGTTTTGAACAGGAGTGTTCTTTTCATCACTCTTTATAGCCCCTATAAAACATTCCACACATGATTTTCTGTCAATACAAAGATGCTGTATGTAGGCACTGCCTGCTCCCCTCACATCTGTGTGCATTGTGCCTATTCAACTGAAAAACTGCTGGTTGCCTTCTATATAGGCAGCAGTGGCACCAGGTGGCAATAGGTCTCTCACCTGAAGTAATTGCTTTCAACCACGGAAACAGATGGGTCTACCTGTGGTCTTTCCATCCTTTGACTATTTGTTACTCGTTCTCAGCAGAGGGCTGTCCAACCTACAGTTGAACAGTTGGAGGAACCTGGGAAAGCCTCTTGATGATCCTGTTTTGGGTCACTTTGGTTACTTTTCTATAGTGAGTGTGGCTAACCTGAATAGGATGGGATGAGAATTTCCCTTCTGTCCTATTTTACTGGCTTTATAGTGTTAGGATCTTCAGTAGGAGCACAATTAATGATGTACATAAGTAATGTTTAAACTTCTACAGCTCTTTCTACAATAAGTGACCATGAGCTAAGAAACAAAAGAATTTGATCCATTTATTATTTCAGTCTTCTCTGAATACACTGATGTTGATATTTAACCCCGTTTTTGATTTTCCAGTGCCTAGAGTTCTATAATATTTGAACATATTGACTTGCACTTGGGAGCAGACTCAGTGCTTGGTTCTTTCTCTACCATCATGGTTTTCAGCCCAGGGCAAGGGTAACTAAAAAACTGTACCAGTTTCTGTTAACTCTGTCAGATTAGATTATAAATTTATAAAGGATTAGACTATAAACTGGTAAAGGATATATCCCTCGTGTTGTTGGCGTCCCTTGAGGGTGGGTGACAGCTAGTACTGCCATCAGGGTCACTGATGAGGCAGAGGCCTCACAGCCCTGCTGTGCACACAGAGTTGACAGCTGGGTTAACAGTATAGGAGGGAGAATGTTCTAAGTAATATCTGAGCCCTTCTGAGTCAGTGCTCCCAGCTGCCTACTAGCCAGAACAACAATCCCTGCAGCTTGCTTGCAGGAAGCTCCCTACTACGCTCGAGCTAGACCAGGTACCTGAACCCTCTGATGATGCTTTTTGGTGATATGGATAGCTGTAAACTACAGAAGCTCATGAATTTGCTTGATGAACACCAGGACTAGAGGACAAAATGGTTTGGTGTCCTGAGGGTTGGTCCCCCAGTCATATAGTACATCACTGTAGTCCTGCAGGCAAGCAGCCTCAAAAAGTGAGTAGTGTTTCTACCCTTTTATATGTGATATTTCAGAAAATAATAGTAACACACGAAAGCATAAGTATGACCAGTCTACTAGATGCTTTTGTGTTTAGATATCCAGGGGGAGAAAGTCTGCATTTTCTCATGCATGTGTCTTTCTGAGTGTAATGGAGCAATAACGTCTTCTGTCTGTGTCTACAATTAGATACAAACTTTTGTTTGTAATAGTATGCAATCTTTGATACCATCACTTTTCCGCTTTGTGGTAGCTTTCCAATTTTTACTGCCACTGCTTTGTTTTGGGTCAGGTTATAATCTTTCTGAAGAAACTCAATGTCTCAGAAAAAATTTTGGGGCTATCAAAAAGCAGCAGTCTTATTTTATAGGCATACCTGCGAATTTTAATTCTCTCCCTCAAACTTTTCTTAAATCCTTAAAGGGTCATTCCAAACTCAAGGGAGGAAACCTTGATTGCATTGTCTCAGTAAACTGGTCGATATGTAGACATACTGAACCTGACAAGTGATTGTTCATTAATCCTGAAACCTGGCCAAGTGTTAAGGAGGGGTAATTAATTAATGTGAGATGATATTTTTCAAAATTAATATTTTTTATTAATATTCAGAACTCGCCATCACCCCAACCACTAATTTTAATAATAATTGGTTCTTTGCACAGTCATGGAAATTTTATACAGATAATAGCACAGGATCTAGAAATAACTAACAATAATATCTAACATTAATTGAACTCAGTTGAATTGGAAGAGAAGGTTCCTGTGGTTAGTGTATCACTTATGGTCAATACACCACTTGCCCACTTGATGGACTCAAGGAGCTCCTTTCTTCTTATGGCAGAAGGCAATGATGAATTACAAGAGGCTTTAAGTATTTACTCAATTATCTCCTGATTTGCAGGGCTAGCTACAGCTTCAGACAGTACTCAAACACTTTCAGGGAATTCTGTTACTGTTTCATCGTCCGCTGAGACTTCTGATTCTTTCCAAGCTGCTGGGGAAAGGAGGCAGACAATCTCTGACGTGGTCCTGATATTTCTGGACGATCCGTGTATCCAGGACTTCCTGTCTTGGCAAGAGGCTTTCAGGTGCAGGCAGGATGTCTTGTGATGTGCAGTCTCAGCACGGTGCCATGCTGGCTATGCAGGTCGGTCACTTGGAGGCATTTAGAACCTGTTCCTGTTAAACTGGAGGCAGGCAGTTTCCAGGCAATTCAGGATGCAATAAGGCAATAAGCAATGGCAGTAGGCAGTAGCAACAGCAGAGCACATTGTGTCACCTACTCATCTCCTTTTATCAATACAACCTGAGACTAATGGGCCTTTACACAGAGAATAGCCAATCAGAATGGCAGTTAGCCAAGCTTGATCATATTAGGAGAAGCCACAGGCTTGCTTTACCCTTTTTAGGGCAGAACACAGGCCTTGCACAAGGCATACACAAGTTGAGTATGTGTACTTTGTTTACCACAGGATGCAAAACGAGTCTGGCAAGTCCTCAGACTCAGTGTCTCCAGGTTCTTTGTCCTCTTTCCTGTGGTCGCTTCTCTTCACAACAGAAGGAGGGAGAGCAGAAAAACATGTCTGGACAAGCCAGGACATGTATAAGCCTATTTTGGCCTGCTTAGGCCTACCACAACACCAACTCACTTGTAATTTCAAAAGACACTGGATTTAAAATGAAAAGTTCCCTTTATGTTAAAGTTCCATTTATTATTATTTTCTAAAAGTTATTGTATTTCTTACTTTTGTCATCCATTAGTAACTGCCAACAGCTGCTAGTAAGGTCATTGGTAGTTAAAAGTTTTCCTCACATGAGGAAATGTCAGTGTATTGTAAATTCTAGGATATGGATATTCTTTTTCCTCCTCCTTAAAGTGAAAATTAAGATCATGATGATGATCATGATGATGATAATGATGATGATGATGATGATGATGATGATGATGATGATGATGATACAGTCTACATCAACTCTGCTCACAGAAAGAGTAAACCATAGAAATGTGAGTGCTGGGCTAGCACTTAGAGAAATGACAGTTACTCTCTATTAACACCACTCCCTCCCAAAGGGGAAGAGAAAAGGAATGAGGAACAGAAACTTATAGACTGGAAAAGTAAACCTGCTTTAATGAAAATAATATCAATAATATGAAATGTATAAAAATATATAAACCCCCCAATATCTAATGCAACTCCTTAATGTCAATTGCACTCATTGTTACTATTGATGCTGTGGGTAGATACTAGGAAAGTCCAAAACTGGACTCGCTGGCACGTGGGAATTGGTATCAGAAGCTGGATTTGGAAACTGGATTCAGAAATATACCAACCAGGAACAAAGGCAGAAGAATGGTAAAGTCCTCTTCAGGACACTAGTCATTGGAGAAGATAACTTAACCCTTGGGATCCCTGAGCTTTTTACTGAAAATGACATATATGAAATGGAATCCCTTGTTGGTCAGTTTAGGGTCACTTTTCTTTCTGCTCCTCCCTGCAGGTGTGACTTCGTACTTATTCCACCTCTTGAAAAATCAGAGACAGTCACAGAACAAAATCTTTTAAAGACTGCTTTTAAAGTGATCTTGTGTACCAGTGAATTTTACAATCCAATTTTCTTAGTGGTCTAAGATAAACCACACTTCAAATATATACAAAAGTTTTCCAGAAGAGAGGAGAAGAAGAAAGCAGATGAAGACAATTTATTTGTCAACACAGGTAGCACCTAAAAATCTGAGGAAGAAGACTACAACCAGAGAGAGTTAGTTAGTTAATTCAGCACTGTTTAAATTCTGAGCAAAATATTTTTGGTTTAGAATAACCTAAATGACTATATGTATCTTTTTATGTGTTCCTTTTTATCTAATGCTAAAGTACTTAGAGACTGTGGTCAAACCTCTTTACGAGATACTGATAACCTGACTAAACAAATGTACCTGAATTGCTGGACTGTCTATTCTTGAGGATATCCACTGTAATTTTGTAATTTTTGACAGTTTAGGGAAGATAAAATTATGACTCTGTTAAAGTAAATGTGAGCTCTGACATTTCAGTAAGGCCAATGTTTCTGAGAGAATCTGTTACCTGAGGAGCTCTCTACGGGTAGCCTATGTGCTGATCTCAACCCACCGCAAGCTTATCTGAAGTAGCTGAGGCTTTTCTGCCATTAAGTATGGAGCATATCTATCCTGCTTTTTGGTGGAAATTAAAAAAAAAAATTAAAAAAAAAAAATCAAACAACCCAACAACACAAAACCCACAAAAAAAAAAAGAAGGCTGAAAATCCAAAATGAGAGAATTGCCATGGTTAGATGTGCACCCTGAGGATGCTTGAGTGCCAATCCACCTAAAAGTTTCTATTGAGGGAGTGCCAGAGGCCATCAGTAGGGTGATCTGCAGGCTGTAGGTAAACCTTGTGTTTAGAGAGCTTGGTTAGACTGAAACTCTTTAAGACTATTAATAGGCAGAACAATTTACAGTGTCTTTAGTGACAAAAAAAAAGTAGTTTTTAACATAGGGCAAGTCATACCATGGCTGTTACACAATGAAAAGGTAATGACTGCATCAGGAAATTTGATTTTACTAGGAGGTGGATTAGCTGAGGTTGAAACCTCAGAGTCTAGAATGGTGCTGATCTTGTCTATCTGTTAGTAAAACCTGAAAGCACTTGTGGCCTCTCATGTTTTACAGCAAGATAACTACCCTGAATTTATCTCAATTTAAATAAAAAATGCAAACATCCTCTTCCCACTCAATATTTTTGTGGTAGAGAAGACAGTACCTTCAGTCCTGAGAGACCTGTTAGTCATCTGGTGTCAATAAAGAATTCTCTTTATATTCTTTGTAATTGAATCTTGTCTCTAGAATGGGAGAAGTGGGGGAAGGAGTACATGAGTTCGGAATGAGAGGGGATGTATCAAGGGGTAGAAGGGAGGAGAGATACAGGAAACCTTATTAATGTAAAATCACCCTGGAAAGCCCTGAAGTATTCTGATTTGTATCTCATCTTATTCATACATCTAAGTACTGATTTGTGAATGCTTTTCAGCTCCATAAAATTACAACTGCTCCATTTTTTTTTTTAATACTAATGGTTTAAATAGATTAAATCTGTGGTAATATCTATGCAATCGAATAAAATGGGTAGTTTATAATGTAGTATGTTAGTATTTCTATTCTTACCGTGTTGCCAAGAAGGAATATGACAACAAGGGAAATGATTCTAAGAACATGCAAACAAAACCCAGGAAAGACGTGTAAGTCTTCTGAGTTAGAATAAAATGAATATATAATGAAAGTCTTCACAAAAGGGAGCCTTTATTTCTTCACTGAGTGCTATTTTCTGGAGGTATTTGACAGTGTTGCTCATATCTGGGAATCTTGAGAACAAAGAGAAATGATTTTCATTTCTTTTCCAGTAAAATATTCCCTTGATGTTTGAGTACAGCTTTAGTAATGCTCTAATAGTTTGCATTTATATAGCTTTCCATTTTAAAATTCAGAGTATCATATGTATACTGAAATAAGCCTCACATACTCTTATGGTGTTGGGCAGTAATAACTTTGAATCACAGGAAACTGAGGCACTGAATGTGATTTCCTTAGTATCCTCCAATACATCTGAGGCAGACTTGAGAGGGCAGTCCAGTGGATTTCACTCTAGCTTTTTTTTCCTCCCTGTGAAGCTGGATATCTGCTTGACTTACTGGGATTCCCTCCTTTTCTGGGTAGATTTTCTTCTATTCCAGAGGAAGAGCCTAGGATTGCAGAAGCATCTCAGTGAAAAATAATAAGGAAAAGTACTGATAAACTTGTCCTCAGATTGGCACTAAGTGTGAGAAAGGACAGAAGTGGCATGAAGATTTGGATTTTCAGAGATGTATGAGAGAACTAAAGCCAGACATTCAGTCAGAACCAACATGATGGTTCTCTGTCTATGGATGCTATTGCCTCTTACTGCCCTTCCCATGCCTTCAAAGGGTGAGTGTATTGTCTCAAAATATTGCATCAATTTAAGAATACATAGGAGAGGATGGACAAATGCCTATCTGATCATCTTCTGTTACCTTTACTCATAATGAAACGTAAAGCAGAGGTTTACTTTCCTTGACCTTTGTGGGACTGTTTGCCTGTTTTTACACACTGGTGCTCTGCTGCAGCAGAAATAGATACCAGCACTTGATCTTACCTGAGTTGGACGATTAATGAGTAAGATGATTATACTATGTTAGATCTCATCAGGAGTTTTTTCCCTGTCATGGTAATCATAAAATTTTATGGTAACAGATCAGTTCCAGCAAGCAACAATGATCTGGGGGTAGCCAGAACAAGGGTTTGTCTGTTGGCACGTGTGGCTGCTGGAGATCCATTTACTGATTGCTGTCTCCATTTTAATCTTTCAAAATAATTTTGATGGGGAAAAAAATACAAAAGATGCTCTAGCACCTTATAGAAAACTCTTAAGGAAGTGCTGATTGTACTAGTTGCTCTTTGGAATTCTACTGAGTGGTTTGTGTTATCTCGAATTTCATGGTGCAAAAGGAGGAGCAATGGTATGGCTGTTTCCTAGTTGAATCAGGAGATTATTGAGCTGGGGCTAACTAGTGATGTCAATGAACATGTAAAATACCAATATCTCTTTAAATACAGAGGTGTATACCTATGCTTCAGATGACCTCTGGAAGTACTTTAGTGCTCTTACACTTGCTATGTTTAGATCCTCACAAGATTTGAATTCAATAAAAGTCCTTTCAGTGAATTGCACTGTCTCTTTCCTACATTTTGTACAGTTGTATTCACATATTAATGAGAAAGAATTGGCTTTTTTAATTCCTTTGATTTTGACTCTTCAATCAATTGAGTAATAAGAACTCTGAGTGCTGTTTACAGTTATTTTAAGTAATGATAGTTCTAATAAGTATTTGTAAAATATTTTTTAATAGATCCTCACCTCTACCTACATCTTTTAATGTTTGCCTGGCATGGGAAGAACTGAGTTACCACTGTCAAGCTAATACAATTCCCAGTAACAAGGGTTTATTAGTTTCTTTAACTACATTGTGGCAAGATATGTGTGCTTATCCCATAACTATATTTAAAAGTGTTCTACTTATTCTCTCCTGCTTGTAACCGTACAAAATCTCTCAGACAACTCAGTTTTTCATGGGCCTAATATAAAACAGGAAAGTGCACGTGGCTAGATGCACTTTTTAAAAAATAAGTATATAATATTGGTGGATTCTATAATACTCATGCAATGTTTTTTTATCCTGTTGCATCACCTCAGATGGTAATTATAGCAGAACCAAAGCCTGAAACCGATGACTGCGTGACTATGGCCTTGGCATAGGATCATTTAAGTACCACGAGAGTGCCCCAAGGAACCAGAATAACTAGTAGAAGGTGTGTGAATGTGGAACTACAGCCTATTTCCTCCTTATTTACCCCATACATAAGTGTTTTAAGGAAGTTTTGGTAGTATACTAACCATCATCCAATTCTGAATGGGAAACTGCAACCAAGAACCAAGTCAATACTGCTTGGGAATGACCGTCCTATCTTAGTCTTCAGATGCATCAGAAACTTTCATCTGAGTTTACATACTATCTGACCTGGGTGGTTAGCTTTGCAAGTGTGGTGCATCTAACAATAAAGCCTGAAATAGTGTAAAGGGATGGGGTAAATTAATTAATGCGAGATGATATATAAAAATATTAACAGTTTATTAATATTAAATATTCAGAACTCGCATCACCCCA
>VWYK01038728.1:0-19450 GCA_013399775.1 Semnornis frantzii | reverse complement strand
TTTACCTACTTAATTCCCAAGAGTCTCAGTTACAGGCTTATTGCACCAGACACTGTACAGGTTTAAAAGATTTAAGAGTATAGACTGCATTGAATAGAAAAGACAGATGTATGTTTCAGGTAATATTAAATATGACCTAAGTATTCATCTTAGCAACTTGTCATAAGTTGAGAAAATAATGCATTTAAGACTTTAGAGATAGGAGCTGCTACTTAGCTTGAATAAATGTTAAAAGTTAATTTAAAAATATGTTAGGATTTTTTTGCTGCTGTATATAGTTCTGAATGGGTTTGGTACAGGATTCATTTCTGCGGTGGAAGTGGGAGCTTGGACAGATAATCCTGCTCAAGCTTTCCTGCTTACCTCTTGCAATTAATAATTGACCTCCTTTTCACTGTCTTCAGTTTTGTAACCAGAAGGTGAAGATTTGGTGAGAGTTGTGATGCCTTTGAACCTCTTGTCTCATGTCCGAGGAGGTAAAGAGCAGATCGGAAGATGTCCTTGAAATGTTTCCGTGAATTTTGCTGAATTCCTGAAGCAGACATCATATTTGGAGACATTGGAAATGTGAACAGAATTGAATTTGCAGTAGGAGGCACGTAATGAGTTGCCAAACTTTTTGGAGGACTGGTGAATTGGGTTAGGATGTACAATCAGCTGATCCGCAGCTTAAAGAAAAGAAATGAGCTGAGGGTTCAGCATTATTTTCATTTCAATGGTGGACAGGGTTGTTTGACTGTTGTGTGAAGATGAAGAGCCTTTTAAATGTGAACTTCTGATTTCAAGTGCACTTCAGTAGCCATGCCACTTAAGCAGTTCCTGCTGTGTCCATTTTGCTGGTACAGATGTTTGTGTAATGATACAGTGAATGGATCTGTCAGTTCAGCAGTGGCTTCTCTCCCTTGCAGAATTGTTTCTTGACCATATCAGTTCCCTGATCTGGCTTGCTGCATGAATGGCTGTGTTAGCACTGTGAAGGAGGCTGGACCTCTTCACCTAGTGCACAGGGGACTGACTATATAGGAAACTAAAATTTTTGTTTTAATCTTTGACATAAAATTAAATCCGATTTGAATAATTTCTTGTTAAATTACCTGTTAAAAAATGTAGATAACTTTCAGCAGTCAGTTGAATTAAAAAAAAAAAATTAAGTGCATCTGTGCTGTTAATTGAGATCACGAACTAATGACACAATAACAAAATCTGGTATATAAAATCAGGTCAAATTCTCCTGAACTTTGATTGTTACTTGTGTTTCTAGAAATACCTGTTTTCATAATGCGACAACTTTAATACCACCTCATAAGAAAATTTTGTTCTTGTCAGACTTCTTCATGTTAAAGAATGTGAGTTCAACAATACACACAATGTACAGAGCTCAACTGGAGATGGCATTTGCTCTGTTTGCATAGGAAGAACAACTTGCAGATGCAAAAAAAACCAAGGGGTATTTAATTTGGTGTTACCTAATTTTTTCCCTTCTCCAAAAAAACCCCAACAACTAAAATTTTTTTGGGGGGAGTAGGTGAAGCAATCAGCAGTTGAATAATAACTGCATGCAAAATTCTGGCTATTTGTTTATAGGATGGCTGTTACTAGAGCAGTTGAACACTCCAGATATGTCTCTTGACATCTTCCCTGTGAGATTGGAAGATGTGGTGACTCAGGCTTAGTAAAATCTTCTGTGACCACTTAGGGAAATACTTGAAATGAGAAGTGAATGCAGATCTGATCTTGCACTATAACACCCAGAGCATTCTCCTCTCTCAGCTGAGAAAACTCGCTGTGTTCCTTATGCCATGCTCATCTGTTCTTCAGCCATTGTGTGAGAACCATTTCCTTAATTGTTTGGATTTAAGCTCATACATACTAACTTGCTAAAAAGCTGTACAGACATTTTGATAAAGGCAGCAGTCTCTGAGTTGATGGAAACTAGTTACAATCCACTTGACCAACTTTCATTTGAGAAATCTTTTGATTACGTTTTTCGTTGGGCAGGACAAAATTCAGTGGTTGGTTGGTTGTGCGTTTTTGTCAGGACCAGTATTATTCTTCAGTTTCTCTACTTCAACAGGTTCTGGAACTCTCAGTGGAAACTTATTGTGTGCTGTTTGAGTGGTGTAGTAAGGGTTTTTGTAAATTATGATGGCTTGGTGACGGCCAGATTGGACTGTGGTTTTCTCTGGAAGTGCAGTAGTGAAAAGAGAGCATTACAGTTTCCCATGTTCTAGTAGCATGCAAAAGTAGCTTTTAATGGAGCAGGATCTGAAACAGTTTCATAGAAGGGTATGAAGACAATCTGTTTATCATTCAGGGTAACCACAACTTTTTGAAGGAAATGACAAGTGAGTATTATTGCTTGGACAAAACTGGTGACCTTTTGAAGTGCTGATGATCTTGGTTTATTTCCATATCGCACCTAAGACTGGAAACTAAAACTGGTTTCCATTTTCTCAAATGTAGGAGGAGTAAGTTAGATCTGTTACTCCATTAAATGTAGTCTTAGATTTGATCCTTATCTACTTGTGGCATAGCTGATTGACCTTCCCTTAAAAGCAGCAAACAGGCTGATCTTCCAAAACTGAAGCAAGATCAATCTATTTCCACCCGTTGCTCATGGGTGCAAGTTACAACTGTGTACCTACAGAAACAAGGGTTAGCAACTTGGCTTTGGCAACAGAATCGATGCTTAGTACCTGTGGGTTTTTTTGCCTTTATTTCAGTGTAATTCAGATCCTGGGGATTGTTTACTTGCAGATTGTGACATTGAGTTGTTCGTACTCAAATTCTGACTTGGTGGATTTTTTTGATTGTGGGTGAGCCTGGAACTTTAAGAACATGGGGTGAGAAGGGAACAAAATGGCAATTTTTATTTTGTAAGGGCTGTTTCTGAAAATGGCTGTGGAGATGTATGTATATCTCTTGTTATTGGCTTAGCATTTAACAAGTCTATTTTAATCAGAAGCTTGGACACTATAAACACACACACACACACCCCCTTCGTTTGTATGCGTTTTTTGATTATGGAAAATGCTATCTTACTGTTTGTCACTTCCCTGTAAATACACTTTCTTTCCTGATAAGCATGCTAGAAAGTGAGAGGTCTTTGACAGATCACTGAAAATATATTGCATTTGACTGCTGCCTGAGACTTCTCTGCACAGATGGGTCGCAGTAGTCAACCCCAACCCAAATCTAAAGAAAATTTAACGAAGCAGAAAGACCTCACTTACATCCTACAGGATTAAGTGATGCTGGCTTTATTTACTCCTTTGTAGGCTTACCATTTGGGTTCTAGTTGACTTATTTTGGGCTATCTGTAGTGATGGACTAGTACACTGGCATCAGTGTTGTGGGAGACAATCTGGGCAGCTGTCCTGTATTTGTCCAGTCTCTGATAATCAGGGCAGAAAAGTTTTAAAGATTATATGGATTATAAAAACCTAGCACAATGTTGCAGAAGATCCTTTCACACAGTAATTCTGGTGTGGGAGTACAGATGAACCCTTTTAGTCGGCAGTGGTTGGGGGCAATCTCACATATATGCAGGAACTCTTGAAAGATGCTTACATGCTGTTGCCTACCATTTGATAATCTTGCTCACAGTAGGCTCACAATGCAGTGGCTCCATATTTTGAGGAACTCCTCTGTTAACAAAGTTCTACAAGGCTGTTTGGATGATTAAACAAGAAACAAAATCTGCATTGTAGATGTGTTTTAAAAATAAGTTCACATGGAGAAGGTAAGTTTAAAGACTGCCTGAAATAACTTTAGATGTTTCACAAATACATCTGAGATACAGATAAGAGTACCTACTGTTCTTCATGGTTTTTGTGCAGTGATTTTGTAAGCGAGACTGTTTCTTTATCAGCTGTGCAAGCTTGGTAATACGCTTCCTTTGTTCCTACCGGGTTGAAGGCAGCTTTTGATTACTGAGCTGTTGGAGAAGAAACCAATGTGTAGGGGCAGAGTGAAAGTGCTTAGCCTAGTGAATGGAGTCAGTGTAATGTCTAGCTGGATATGCTTGGATGGCTTTACAGCTACAGGCTATAAATACTTGAGGAGAATCATCAAGCTTTGAGAGAGCTGGATGCACATGTAGTGAGAGTGTAGGTGTAACACTGGAGTAGTGAAAGCTGTGGCTTCATCTTACCTTCTCTTTTGAATAAATGGGTAAGGCTTTGGATGTTGCTGTCGTGTGTCATGCAAAATACTGTAAATGTGTGTAATTTGTGGCTGTAATGGACCACTTTTCTGGAGTAGAACTTTGTCCCTTCTGCTGGAAATGGGATTATGGATGTGTACCATCTTTATTGAGTTTTATGCAGTTGTTGGCAGCTGGTGGAATCATAAAATAGTAAGGTTGGAAGGGACCTCAAGGATCACCTGGTCCCACCCCCCTGCCATAGGCAGGGACACCTCCCACTAGTACAGGGCACTCAAGGCCTTGTCCAACATGGCCTTGAACACCTCCAGGGAGGAAGCAGCCACAACCTCCCTGGGCAACCTGTTCCAGTGTCTCACCACCCTCACTGTAACGACCTTCCTCCTAACATCCAGTCTAAATCTCCCCTCCGCCAGTTTAAATCCATTGCCCCTTGTCCTGTCATTGCAAGACCTTGTAAATAGTCCCTCCTCAGCCTTTCTGTAGGCCCCCTTCAGATACTGGAAGGCTACTCTAAGGTCTCCTTGAAGCCTTCTCTTCTCCAAGATGCAAAGCCCCAACTCTCTCAGCCTGTCCTCATAGGATAGCTGCTGCAGCCCTCTGAGCATCTTCGTGGCCCTCCTCTGGACCTGCTCCAACACTTCCATGTCCTTCCTATGCTGGGGGCTCCAGAACTGTACACAGTTTCATTCTCTTGAGTTCCTGCCTGTGGAGGAATATGTACCAGCTGAAAGTGTTTTCTTTAAACACCCGAAGTGTTTTCCTTAAGTAAAACTTTTTTTTTTTTTCCTTGTGGATCTAGGTAGACTTTGAAGGTCTCATCTGCCTGAATGTATTTTATTAACAAGCCTTGCACTTGAAATTGTTCTCAGTGGTTTTGCTGAGAACATAGCACTTAGATCTAAGCACTTCACAGCACTGTTATTAAGAAAGATTAATACAATAATAATTGTAATAGTCCTGTGTAATATATTGAGAGGAAATGTGCTATATGTTTTACATTATCAGTGATGTAATGAACTGAAGCACCTCCCATCTTTTCTTACTCCTGTTATTAACAAAATGCTTTTTTTTATTGGCTGCTATTATACTGGCTGTGTTACTTGAGTTAAGCTGCTTGTGACATACTTGATGCAAGTGTTTTGTGGGAGACAGGAAAACAGCATTTTCTTAGGGCACGGGTAATTTACGTTCTCTTGACAAAAACTTCTACTTATTTGCAAGGATAAAATCCAAGATTTAAATAAATAATAATAGAAGAAAAACATTCTCCTGGTTTTGAGTTGTTTCTTTAGTCTAGAAGATATAGATACTATTAGGTGATTGCATGAGATTACCAAGGGTGGGAATTAGAGCCTTCTGTTGACCTTTACTGATTTTTCTGTTCATAAAAGTATTTTACAGCATTTTGTGCTGTTTCTGTTATGTAATGAAAATGACTCTTTTTTAATAGTGAGGAAGTCTTAAGAATGTTTCACAGCATTGTTAAGATGCTAGCAGCTTTCCAGCCTTTGTTAGCATTATAGAAAAAGTGTCATCACTGAAATTCTGGTGTGACGTAATGCAGAAGAGACTTCCTGAGACCTTGTTCAGACTGTGCAAAGTAAACTTTACTAAAATCATAATTGAAAGTTAGTCTGAAATTCTGAGCCTGTGAAGAGAATGGAAGTGTTGCTTTCAGAAGACCATGCAAAGTACATGACTGAGAGGGTGTGCACACAGTCTTCATAGCATCTGAGTGCTGCTGATTGCAGAACCCCAAACTGTTAATCTTGAGGAGCTGCTTTCTAACATTTGCCAGTTACAGTAGATGTTCTCCTGTCTTTTCTTTTGATAACTTCCTTCTATCTCTATTTATGTTTTCTTTCCTCCTTGGTCCTGTTTTTTACCTTAACAACAAATGGTACAAAAAGGAAGAAAGAAGGTTGCATTAGGTATTCCTGTTTTGAGGGCGGAAGCTTCAAGGTGATGAAGCATCAAAGAGAATAATGCAGAAAAACAATACTTTTATCTATAAGAAGCCCAAACTGGACAGATTAGCATGGTGTGGCATAAACAGAAATGTTACTCGTGTGACATAGGTCATCATTAAAATGAAAAAAAAAAAGTGGAAGTTCAGCAGAAAAGAGATTCTTACAGCGTGACACCAAAAATACTGGAGTATAAAATTAAACCAGCAGTAAAGTTGACTTCCTAGAACGGGAGAGACAGAACTGAAAGTATTACCAGTTTGAAAGTCTCATTCCAATTCCGGTAGGTGTTTCAGTAACATTCTTGTGGACCATCAAGTTGCATGAACTAAGGCTGTGACACAAAGATGCCTTTGAGTTAGCAGAGAGATTCTGAAGGCATGCATTTCATTAGAGTTTTTTGTGTGTGTCCTGTGGCCAACACACTAACAGACTAGAAACTTGGATATAACCAGGGTACCTTTCTTAAAGTCCCTCAGAGTAGTCAGAGCCTTCAGTGAAAAACATACATATCAATTAAGAAAACAAACCTGGCAAGGCAAATGGGGAAAAGAGCACAATGCCAGACACGGCCTGCACCTTCTCATTTGTTTGCCTGTTTTCTTGGGACGCTTCTACTTGAACAAAGCTTTTCAGAGCAAAACTACACTTCAGCTCTAAGTGGGTTCAGTTATATGTGGCAAGCACAAGACATTACCAAATGAGAGAACTTAATGTAGGCAGATTTTCCAGGAAGTCTTCAATTTGAGGAGTCAAAGTTCTGTTTCCTGGAAATGTGTAAGCATTGTCTTAACATTTGTTTAAAGGAAAAGAAAATCTCTGGGTGACTTTATCCAGTTTGGTTTCAGGAAGAGAAAACCACAAGGCGTTTCAGAAATTAAATACTTTTGTAATTAATATAATTATTTAAATAATAACAAAGACAGTCTATATGCATATACTTGTTCATTATCATACTTTCCTCAATGCATCTAGTGATGCGTCAGGCTATTACAGAGGGACTAACCAGGATCCCCAGTCAATTGTGCAGCTGTGGTCCAGCCCTGGAGGATGAGTCATGATTCCATACACTGAATAATAAAGTACCTAAGAGACCTTCCTGAAATGCATTTACATAACAGTTAATTATGTAAATGTGGATGATTGTATGTGGTATTCCAAAATGCATGTTCTGGCTGACAAATCTTTCCAGTTAAGCTTCAGTCAAGGTAATATGAAAGTCTGAAGTGATGA
Organism: Semnornis frantzii; assembly: GCA_013399775.1. NCBI lineage: Eukaryota > Metazoa > Chordata > Aves > Piciformes > Ramphastidae > Semnornis > Semnornis frantzii. The sequence continues at coordinate 12,082 of VWYK01038728.1, read as the reverse complement.
AGTTGTAGACCCTTTGGCTCAGTGTGTCTGTACCGACTTTCCAGCTCTTAAAGCAAACAGGAAAAACAACCCACCATGCATTGTCTTCCTGTGTTGTTTTTCACCTAGAGGTGTCACTGGAGCAGTCAGGAACAGAGCATGAAGTAGATGTGAAAGAACTGGCACCAGCACTAAAAGACAAGTACTGTAGGTGCTTTTCATTGACGTATATTGGTGTGAGTTTGGGTCAGTTGTATCCTGAGTGTTTTCTAGTGGAGATCTTTCTCAGAGTGAAATGTGGGCTTTGGATATAGTTTCTACAGTAGATCCAAATGTGATTTAAGACTGTTTCAGGGTTCCTGTTGTTGCATCCTTAAACACAGTAGGAAAATACTTGATTATTGCTGGTATTAGCCACAGAGAGTAGTTGGAGGGTAAAGATTGTTCTCCTTTGTTTTGCAAAATACTGCTTTATTTCTTCAGGGGCACATAAACAGTAAGTAAATGACTGCAGGGAAATTGTAATGCTGAAAATGTGCTCACACTTGTAGTAAGCTACAGACTTTTGTTTTCTTGTGATTCCTCTTACTTGCTCTACCTAGAAGGTTGGAAAGTTGCAAGGAGATGCACGCTGGTGTACCAGAAAAGTGACAAATACTAAGCGTTAATTGCTATTAAAGCAGTGAAATTGAACATTGGTGTGACTGGGAGATGCAGTTGCTATACCTTTTTCTCTCTTTTTCTCCCCATTTAGGTGGGCTTTCGGGCTGCTGCTCTGCTGCTGAACAGCATGCAGTCCTTTCGGGAGCAAAGTAGTTACCACGGAAACCAGCAGAGCTACCCACAGGAAGTGCACGGTTCATCCCGACTGGAAGAGTTCAGCCCCCGCCAGCAGGCCCAGATGTTCCAGAGCTTTGGAGGAGGTGCTGGCAGTGGACGTCGTGGAGCAGCAGGAGCCTCTACAGCAATGCCTGGTGAGAGCTCTGGCCATCAGAGCTACCAAGGTTTCAGAAAAGAAGCAGGAGAGTTTTACTATATGGCTGCCAACAAAGATCCAGTGGCATCAGGAGGGCAGCAGCCACCTCAGCGCAGGCCCTCTGGACCAGTTCAGAGCTATGGGCCCCCTCAAGGGAGTAGCTTTGGGAGTCAGTATGGGAGTGAGGGACATGTGGGCCAGTTTCAAACACAGCACTCATCCCTTGGGGGTGTATCCCACTATCAGCAGGATTATACTGGTCCTTTTTCTCCAGGGAGTGCTCAGTATCAGCAGCAGACTTCTAGCCAGCAGCAGCAGGTGCAGCAACTGAGACAGCAGATCTATCAGTCACATCAGCCTTTACCCCAAGCTTCCAGCCAGTCTGCTTCTAGCACCTCACACTTACAGCCAATGCAGCGTCCATCCAACCTGCCTTCCTCTTCTGCTTCTGGGTACCAGTTACGAGTGGGCCAGTTCAGCCAACACTATCAGCCACCTTCGTCGTCCTCGTCCTCCTCTTTTCCTTCCCCCCAGCGTTTTGGCCAGTCAGGACAGAATTATGATGGAAGCTACAGCGTGAATTCTGGGTCACAGTATGAAGGCCATGCTGTGGGTTCCAGTGCACAGGCATATGGGACCCAGTCAAACTACAGCTTTCAGAATCAACCAATGAAAAGCTTTGAGCAATCTAAGCTGCCCCAAAGCGGGCAACAGGGGCAGCAGCAACAGCATCCACCTCAGCATGTAATGCAGTATTCAAATGCTGCCAGCAAGCTCTCTCTTCAAAGTCAAGTGGGGCAGTACAGCCAGACCGAAGTTCCTGTAAGGTCACCAATGCAGTTCCACCAAAACTTCAGTCCAATCTCTAATCCATCTCCCGCTGCATCTGTGGTTCAGTCTCCAAGCTGCAGCTCTACCCCTTCTCCACTCATGCCAGGTGGGGAAAACATCCAGTGTGGGCAAGGCAACATGTCCATGGGTTCTAGAAACCGAATCCTGCAGATGATGCCTCAGCTTAGTCCTACACCATCTATGATGCCAAGCCCCAATGCCCACGCAGGGGGATTCAAGGGGTTTGGGCTGGAAGGACTGCAGGAGAAAAGGCTCACAGATCCAGGGCTCAGCAGCCTGAGTGCCCTAAGTTCTCAAGTGGCCAATCTGCCCAACACAGTCCAGCACATGTTGCTCTCAGATGCCTTGGCACCTCAGAAAAAAAGTTCCAAAAGGTCATCTTCTTCAAAGAAGGGTGACAGCTGCACCAACTCTGAAGGCTCCCAGGCAGAGGAGCAACTCAAATCTCCCTTGGCAGAGTCCCTTGATGGTGGTTGTTCCAGTAGTTCAGAGGATCATGGGGAGAGGGTGAGACAACTGAGTGGCCAGAGCACCAGCTCAGACACCACTTACAAAGGGGGTAACGTAGAGAGATCCAACTCCTCACCAGCACAAGGCTCTCAGAACGAGCCATCAAAACTCAGCAGCAGCCCTGCAGCTAGGGAAGATGTGGCGTCTCCTGATGGGAAGGAAGCCGTGGTGGCTGTGGAAAATGCCCCAAAAGTGAATGAAAAGGCAGTTGGAGTGATTGTCTCCCGAGAAGCCATGTCAGGAAGAGTAGAAAAGTCAGGTGGGCAAGATAAACCTACACAAGATGATACTTCCACAGCCACTCAGGCACCAGCTAGTGCTAGTGCAGCGAAAGAAGTTGGGCATACAGGGCCACAGCCAGAAACTCAAGGAGGAAGTAAAGGAAGCAAAAGTGGAGATAACACTAACCATAATGGAGAGGGCAACAGCCAGCCTGGTCATGCAGTTGGGCCAAATTTTCCTGCAAGAACAGAACCTTCCAAATCTCCTGGCAGTGTAAGGTACAGTTACAAGGATAATATAGCAGCTGGCATACAGAGGAATATTGGTGGCTTTCCACAGTATCCTTCTGGTCAAGAGAAAGGAGATTTTCCAGGGCACAGTGAGCGCAAAGGCCGCAATGAGAAGTTTCCTAGCCTCCTGCAGGAAGTCTTACAGGGATACCACCATCACCCAGACAGAAGGTATTCCAGGAACGCACAGGAACATTCTGGGATGGCTGGGAGTTTAGAGGGAGCCATGAGGCCAAATATCTTAATTAGTCAAACCAATGAGCTGACCAATAGAAGCTTGTTAAATAAAAGCATGGGGTCTCTTCTGGAAGGGCCTCACTGGGGTCCCTGGGATAGGAAGTCTAGCAGTGCAGCTCCTGACATGAAGCAGATAAATCTAGCTGATTACCCTCTTGCCAGGAAGTTTGATATGGAGTCGCAGTCTTCTGCCCATGAAGCAGGGACACTCTCAGAGAGGAGATCAGTGATCTGTGACATATCTCCATTAAGGCAACTTGTCAGAGATCCTGGCCCTCACCCAATGGGCCACATGGGTCCCGAGGGCAGAAGTGGAAGGAGTGAACGTCTTGCCCCTGGCTTGAGTCAGTCAGTAATACTCCCTGGGGGTTTAGTATCCATGGAAACAAAAATGAAAGCTCACAGTGGGCAAATAAAAGAAGAAGATTTTGAACAGGCAAAGAGCTCAGCTAGTCTCAATAATAAAAAAACAGGAGACCATTGTCATCCTGCTGGCATCAAGCATGAATCTTTCAGAGGCAATGCAAGCCCTGGAGCTGCAGTCTCTGATGCTGGTGCAGACTACATTCCCCAGCAGGACAGCAGATCGACACAGATGAGACGAGCACCTGGCAGAACTGGAAGCAGCAGGGGCAAATCACCTTCTCAGTATCATGATCTTGCTGATAAGCTGAAAATGTCACCAGGCAGAAGCAGAGGCCCAGGGGCAGATCTGCATCACATGAACCCACACATGACACTATCCGAAAGAGTTAATAGGGCTTCCTTGCATTCTGCTTACCCTCAAAATTCAGAAGGCCCATCTTTGGCTTCAGCATATCACACAAATGCTAGGTCTCATGCTTACGGTGACCCTAACCAGAGTTTGAATTCCCAGTACCATTATAAGAGGCAGATATACCAGCAACAGCAAGAGGAATACAAAGATTGGGCAAGCAGCGCTGCTCAGGGTGTGATTGCTGCAGCTCAGCACAGGCAGGAAGGAGCAAGGAAGAGCCCAAGACAACAACAATTTCTGGATAGAGTAAGGAGTCCCTTAAAAAATGACAAGGATGGAATGATGTACCTTCAGGGGAGCTCTTATCATGATACTGGAAGTCAGGAAACTGGGCGCTGCGTTATGGGGAGCGACAGCACTCAGAGCAAATGCACCGAACTAAAACACGGCAACCAGAAGTTGCAGCATCATGAGTCTGGTTGGGACCTCTCTCGTCAGACTTCTCCTGCCAAAAGCAGTGGCCCTCTTGGAGCAGCCAACCAAAAAAGATTTTGTCCTCCAGAAAGCGATGGGCATCGCCGAGAGGAATCTACAGATTTGCCCAAGCCTGGTAACGCTATGCTCAGGCTCCCTGGCCAGGAAGATCCATCTCCTCAAAATCCATTAATTATGAGGAGGAGAGTCCGTTCTTTCATCTCTCCTATCCCTACCAAAAGACAGCCACAGGATATGAAAAACAGTGGCAGTGAAGATAAAGGGCGATTGATGACTTCAGCAAAAGAAGGAATTGATAAAGCATACAACTCCTATGCCCATTCATCTCAAAGCCAAGATGTTAGCAAATCAGTTGCAAAGGGAGATTCCTTCAAGAACCTGCCAAGCCCTGATAATAGGAATTGTCCTGCAGTTTCCCTTACAAGCCCGGCTAAGACCAAAATACTGCCCCCAAGAAAGGGGCGAGGATTAAAACTGGAAGCTATTGTTCAAAAAATCACATCTCCCAATATTCGCAGAAGTGCTTCCACCAACAGTGCTGAAACTGGTGCAGATACTGTCACTCTTGATGACATCCTGTCTCTTAAGAGTGGACCCGAAGGAGGAAATGTGGCTAGTCATGGACCAGAGGCTGAGAAGAGGAAAGGAGAGACGTCAGATCAAGTGGGACCACCAAACCAGGATACAGCTGGTGAAATAACTCTTCCAAGATCTTCTGAAGAGTGGCAAAGCAATGAGGATGATAAAACCAAAAAAGAGGTCCCTGAAACTGCCAGTGTTGGTAAAGAAGGAACAGGATCCAGTGCAGCAACACCACCTTCTCAGAAATCAGGAGGTCAGGGAAGGTCTGATGGATCCGTAAGTGGAGCTGGATCTCTAACCTTTCCAGATTCAAAAACAATTTCTCCTTCCAGTGTGTTTACTTCTGAACCAAATCCAAAGTCTGAGGAAAAAGATGGAGATGTAACAAACATTTCACCCAAGCCAGATGGTTTCCCTCCAAAAGGATATTTTCCCTCTGGAAAGAAAAAGGGGAGGCCAATTGGAAGCGTGAACAAGCAGAAGAAGCAGCAACAGCAGCAACTGCCACCACCACCACCACCCCCACCAGTACCGTCACAGCCCTCAGAAGGGGTAGGTGGTGGTGAGCCAAAGCCGAAGAGGCAAAGGAGAGAGAGGAGAAAACCTGCAGCACAGCCGCGGAAACGGAAGCCTAGAAGGGCTGCTCCAATTGTGGAGCCTCAAGAACCAGAGATCAAGCTTAAATACGCCACTCAGTCTGTAGATAAAACTGACTCCAAGAATAAGTCCTTTTTCCCTTACATTCATGTGGTAAACAAGTGTGAATTAGGCGCAGTGTGCACAATCATTAATGCGGAGGAAGAGGAGCAGAACAAACTGGTGAGGGGTCGGAAAGGACAGAGGTCTTCAACACCCCCTCCTAGCAATGCAGAAAGCAAAGCGCTGCCCACTTCGACTTTCATGCTGCAGGGCCCTGTAGTAACAGAGTCTTCTGTCTTAGGGCATCTGGTTTGCTGCCTGTGTGGCAAATGGGCCAGCTATCGTAACATGGGTGACCTCTTTGGTCCTTTCTACCCCCAGGATTATGCAGCCACCTTACCCAAGAACCCACCTCCAAAGAGGGCCACAGAAGTGCAGAGTAAGGTCAAGGTACGGCACAAAAGTGCTTCTAATGGTTCCAAGACAGATACAGAAGAGGAGGAGGAACAGCAACAGCAGAAGGAACAAAGAAGCCTAGCTGCTCATCCCCGCTTTAAGAGGCGGCACCGCTCTGAGGACTGTAGTGGAGCCTCTCGGTCACTTTCAAGGGGAGCTTCTTGTAAAAAAGCAACCACTGATGGTGGCAGTGGTGGTGAAAAGACTCCTTTGGACTCAAAACCCTCTATGCCCACTTCAGAAGGTGGCACTGAGCTGGAGTTACAAATTCCTGAACTACCTCTTGACAGCAATGAATTTTGGGTCCATGAGGGTTGTATTCTCTGGGCCAATGGGATCTACCTGGTCTGTGGCAGGCTCTATGGGCTGCAGGAAGCTGTGGAGATTGCAAAAGAGATGGTGAGTACCTAACCTTGCTATCCAGAATTTAATTTTCAATATATATGCCATTTTGAATGCCGTTTTCTGCTTGGTTTATGTCTTAAGCCATCACCTTCCATCTAAAATCTCTAGTGGTGGCCTTTTGATGACTTTATTTAGATCTGCCACACTTAATCAGGCATCAAAAAAAGCTGGACACTCATTACCTGCTAAAAGTTCTGGATGTCCAGTTCCTTTCTCATGACTACAGTGATCTTTTTCCTCTCCTCTTCATTAAATATTTCATAGTTTTAGGGCTCTTGGAGTCTTACATTGAAAGGACAAGTGGCAGCAGCCATGAATTGCAACAAAGAAGATTCCAATTGAGTATCGGTGGTGGGGGNAAGAAGATTCCAATTGAGTTTCGGGGGTGGGGGGGCGGAAATTCACAGCAAGGATGGTCAAACATGAGATCAAGGAAGGAGGAATGGCAGAAGCTGTGGAATATCAATTCTTGGAGATGCACAGATGTGACTCTGAAGTTAGATACAGCTTCAGAGTTGGCACTGCTTTCAGCAAGGATCCATTCTAACCTAAGTTGTTCTGTGACGTATTAGAGACTGTAGGACAACTTGCAGTGCTTATCGAATAAGGTTGAATCACACAGAGGTCTGTATGCTTTAAGTAAAATTAGGACTGGTGAATTCAATGTTAATTATATCACAGATCATACTGACTTTGAAGAAAGTGCAAGTATAGAGTGAGTGAGAAGAAATATGTAAGATTAAAGCATAGAGACAAAGGGAGAACTATATTCACAACCACCTGGTTGTGGATGAAGACATTCACTGTTCTTGATTCTCGAGACAGGAGCTGACATTTTAAAACCATAGTTGTATGGGGTTTGCTATCATCAGTATGTTGCATCCTTTTATTTATGGTTACATTATGCTTCCTGACCTAGACTAGACCATAAAAGAGGCACTAGACTTCTTTTCCCTGTTGCTTTCAGATTCTTTCTTTTCTAGAGAGAATGAGAATCTAATTTTTATCTTCTTTTTGCTCTGTATTGTTATATACAGGGCACTCATTTCCTTCCCATGAGCTTTTCTCTTCAGATTTGATTCCTGGCTTGTTCTGCATTTTCACTCACTGTTCTTTGACAGTAATTACATGCTTCTTTGCCCTAACTTGATTTGGCCTGCATTCTTGTTTCTAGCCTCTCATTAAACAAAGTCAGTTAATTTCATTTGGTTTTCATCGAGCCATGCCTGCATGCTTGTTCTGGTGCAACTGCTGAATTTCTCTTATCTGATAATTACAAGCTTTCTTTCAGGATCTCCACCGTCATTCTAACTCACAATGTGGCCATGCTTCCATATATCTTGTTCACCAGTATTTTGAATTTTGATTGCTGATTTATTCCTTTTGCCTGTTTTCAGGGTGTGTCTTTCGTCTATGATCCTTATTCTTCTAGTAGCAAATGTCTTCTCTGCATGTTCTTGAACTGCTTGAGTTGTGCTCCAGCGTTCCTTTTTGTGTTCATGTACCTGCAACAGGGGTATGCCTAGCAGAAAAATGCTATGCCAACAGTAGCACATGTTTTTGAGTTTTGCTTGTTGTTTGTCACCTAGGTCATCTTCTGCATTGGATCTTGATGACTTTCTGACTGATTACTCTTCTCTTTTTCACTTTCTTCTAACTATTATGATCATCTTCTTTTCACAGAATTTATGTGGTTTTTTTCCTCACCTCTTTCATCCACACTTACAGCCTCATATGAGAACATGTCCTTATTTCTCTTGAACCATGTGTCCTTTCCCTCTACCTCTTTCCACTTGGCTCAACTTCTAGCTTTTCTTTTCCTTTGTAGTAGCTGTTGTCATGAGTGTTTACTGGGGTTCGTTGTTCTTTAAAAAAAGAGGTATACAAAATATCTGTGGCATCTCTTGCTTTTGCAACTGCCTCTTGATTTTCTTTTCCCGCTTTTTTTTTAATCTCAAAATTCTTTGAATGTGTTTCTGGGCGCTCTTGTCCTCCACTATGGCATCAATTGTGCTCTAGCACAATTGTAATCAGTGTTTACAGTGATCTCTTCCTAGCTAACGTTCAGACCCAGTATTCCATTTTCCTTTCCCTGTCAGCCACATTTGTCACTACAAGCTGTGCTGCTCCTGAAGTCCTGCTCCACCTTTTTTTCCCATCTGTGTCATCTCTTTTGATTACTTTCTTTCTTTACACTTTTTTTTTTTTTGGCAGAGGCTATTATTTGTTACTTCCAGCTTTTGGTGTGTGGTTCGCCGAAGTCCTGCTTGTGCTTTCCTTCCCTTTACCGTGGAATATGTTGCCTTTGGGGAGGTTTTGGTAATTTAATTCACTTTTTTTCCAGAGTCTTGTAGAGCTTGCTTTATGCTCCGAGTTCATGTTCTTCTGCCACAAACTTAAATTATTCTTGAATTCATGGTGAGGTTCTCAGACTCTTACTTCAGAATGTAGCTTTTAATCTACATCGTCCTTAATCCATAGTCTGCCATCATGTCTTGATTTTCCTGTCACTCAGATTCACAGTCTTATTTGATTTTCAATTTATTTCTTCCTAATCCTTCCTATTTAAGGCTGTACGAAATACTGCTTACTTTCTGTGTATGAGAAGTAATATGTAGCTTTTGAGTGCTCTCCACTGTTCACTCTGGGTCCGTATTTAATCTGGTTGTAAGATCCAGCTTTCAGAGGTAGAGACCATTTTCTTGTCTATGCTTAGTTTTGTTATGCCTTAGACACAGTAACAGGTGGCCTGGCTTAGCATTGGCTTCTTCTGCATGACATCCATAAGAGTAATCCATCTTTTTCATTCACCTGTCACAGATAACAGCATAGATTCTCTCCTAGCATTACTTTTCCTTCACCTTTTAATCCTACGGTAGCAAATTGTAGTGCTGTATCCTTCTCTGGAAGCAGAATATCCTCTGTCCCTCAGGTAGCAGAGGGTTACATGTAACACAAAGAGGGCAGTCAGGGCATTCAGAAGTGTACCTGCCAGGAGCCATCCCGAGGCAGTGGAAAGGCTCTGTTGAACTAGACTCTTTTGCCCCAGTGCCTGAGGAAAGCCTTCTGGCTCAGCCAGCCAATTTCCTGCTTGTGGCATACGCTCAGTCTTTATCTCTTCCTTGCTTTGCAAGTGCCTTTTCTTTTTGTTCTCTCTGACGTGCAGTTTGTCTGTGTTACTGTCCTGGAAAAGCAGATGTGCAAACCGTATAGCTGCTCGCTAGCAGGAGAGAGTAGACAGATGTGTGTACAGGCACACAAGAATCTGGGTCTCCAATTTGGTCTAGGGTAAGGAAAGACATTAGCTTATGGCATATGAAGGGTCATGAGCCTGGACGTGAATAATTCATGTATGTAACACATTCTGTTCAAAGTAAATACTGCCATAATTCAAAATCTACTTAAACCACTCATAATACCCACAAAGGGCAAATGTGCACCAAATTTTAACTGAATCCATACTACTGAGTTGAAATATTTCCTTTAGAGATCTGGTTCTGTTATTGCTTAGGCAGCATCCTGGTACAGAAATAAGAAACTTCTAGTCCTAGAGGCCATAAACCGTTGAACTGTGATGCATAGGTAACTTGAGTAACCTGCCCTACATTTCTTTTTGCACACACTCACCTGTTTGTTTTTATCACATGGATATTTTTTTTTCCTTCCAAACAGCTCTGCTTCTTTGCCCTCTAGAATCAGAAGGGAATTTGAAGTATTTTTCTTGCCAGAAGTTTTCTGTTACTTTATATGAAAAAACGTCTATGTCTTACTGCAGTTTTTTAAGAACAGCCCCATAGTCAGTCTCAAGGAAAACTCTAGAAGATTATGTGACTGTCTTACCTTCTAATCGGGAATCCATCTGATTCCTGAAGTGCTAGAATCAGCTCTCCTCGAAGGTTATAAGGTGGCTTCAGACACTCTTAGAAGACTTCATGGTTCTGAGAACACAAATAGCTTCAGGCTGATTAGGCTGCTTTGGATGCACAATGGCTTAATCTTCCTTACTTTGAGGTTCAAATTAGATACCTCACCAGGTGGACCTGCCTGCTAAGTAGTCTTTCTGTCTTGGATTGCTTTGTAAACCATAGTAAGGGCCCCGACTGGCCTTCTTGCAGGTGACACTTTTGGTTCTAAGGCTAATGAAATCTTGAACTGAAAAAATGCCATCTCTCTAGTGCTGGCTGATCCTGTTGCTTATAGATGCTTTCTTTCAAGTATTGAAAGTGGCCCGACACAATTTTTTGCTAGGTAAAGCAGATTCTAAGTGTTTTGGTGTAAAATATTTGTCTTAATACTAGGAATCATACAGCAGATATTTCTGCAACTGGCTCTAAAAGCCATATTCTTCCTCTTCAGAATTTTTGGTCTTTCTTACTGCAATCATATCAACCACTTCTTTGCATTTGTAGACTTGAAAAACAACTTCATGCAGTTTGTTATAAATACCTTTTAAGGAAAGAGTTTCTTACCTTGTTTATCTTCTCTTTGTTTTCCTATTCATAAGAAAATTTTCATACAAGATGAAATCTTGACTACCTTGGAAAATGGCAGAATTATAAAGTCACTTTGGTAGTCATCAGCAGATTCAGTGTTCAGAAGAGTCAATGGTCTTTTGTTCTCAGTGTTAGATTTAAGAAACCGTAAATGAAGAGAACAATGCAGAGAACATTCTTTGTGCAGAGAAGATAGTTCTACTATTGTTTTCTAAAAATCTGTTGACTGGGAGGTGTTATTCTGTTCTTTGGAACCTTTTTATAAAAAACTGGGTGGGTTGTTTTGTTTTTTTTTTCCTAAGGAAGAGGCTCTGTCCTAGCACAGGTGTTATTTGCAGCGTTTTTGGGTTGTCTTTTCATTCCTCCCCATCCTTGTCAGAATTGAGAAAGTTAAATCTAGCTTTTGTTTCTGCTGATAGTGCTCTATGGAAGGAAAACTTGTTTATCTCCCTTTTAAAGATATCTTTATAAAGGTCTAAAGAATTTAATGTTTTCCTCAAGTCTTTGCTTCATTTCCCACTTAAGAAATATTTAACTACTTCTCCATGGAAAGAAGTCCTTTCAACCCACTTCTGTGTTGCTTCTTATTGAAATGAAAGGATCGTCTTGGGTTTCAGTCAGGAGAATTTCAGAGTAGCAAGTGGTGAAGGGTGAAATCTGCCTGTGATCTGCAGTATAACAGAAGGAGATTCTGGGCTTTCTCTCACCCATCTGGGTCTGTCCAGCTGCATGGATTCTTTCAAAGCCTGTTGCTTACCCAGAGAGGAGAAATCTATATGCTTTAGAACAGGTAGAATAAGCCTGTTCAGAAGATCAATCTGACTTTCTCCAAAGTTCTTAAATCTGTATATGTCCTCATGGAAGTTCAGAACTTAAATGCTTGTCTCTCTCTTTCCAAACTGATGCTTCAGTATTTGAACTTCTCATTACTGTTGAGCAGTGCCATCCTTTTGGCTCGTTTTGAGTGTACCTTTGTTACTTTGTAGGGCTGGGGCTAGGTTTGCTTATGCTATCCTGATTTCATGGTTCTACATGAAGTTGTTTTTGACCACTTAAGACACCTGCTAGTTGATGTCTCACAGTATCATATCTGAAAATCTGTACCACAGAGGAAATAAGGATTGCCTATCTGTAAGATTCCCCCCCCCCAACTCTTGTTTTCATAGAAACATTTTCCTTTGTTTACTGATCTGGACTGAAGTTGTAAATTGGCTGGAGAAATGTGTCT
>VWYK01038709.1:19664-34100 GCA_013399775.1 Semnornis frantzii | reverse complement strand
TAACTCCCAAACCACCACAGCTGCCAAGCAGACTTCACTCAGCTCCTCTCCTGAAGGCAGCCCCAACTGCTCCTCTTTGGTTTGGCTCAGATGTGCCTTAAACTAAAGCCTCACTTATCACGTTTTTCCACTTGACGGTGCGGCACAACAGGAAACTGCTCTGTCTTACTATGCACTAGAGTTTGGGCATTGCCTCCCTGCTTCTGGAAGAAGAAACAAAAAACAAAGTGGGGAAATAACCATCACAGTGCTCTGCAGAGCATTCCTGGCAGGCAGCTATTAGTACTGATCGAGCTTTATTGTCCTGACACTTTCTTCTTTTCACCAACCTTTCCAAATATTGTACACTGCTATGCTGTCCTGAAAGGCCTCCCAGGAGTGCTCCATCTCTCCCTTCCTCCCTCTCTCCTCACTTGTCCTCCCAGATGTCCCTCTTTTAACACCAACCCTGCCCAGATGGCCATGCAGGCTCCATGGGTTGCCATAAATGGAATTAAAACCCTTCCCAGCCTCCAAATGTTAATTATTCCTTTGTTCATGGGTCCACAACACCTTGTTTGCTGAATTTGTATCAGTGTTTACTCTCTTAGCCTCTTACCTTGATTGTGGTGTGCAGCAAACCATGTAGATTCCATGTTTCTCACCTTCCAGAGCTGGTCCTGTGCACTGCTTCTACTGGTGGAAACATGGTCAAAATCTCACAAAGATGCCACCTCCCCTCAATTCCTCACCCTTCTCAGGCCATGAAATGAGCAATTACACAGAACCACAGAATTTGTCAGGATTGGAAGGGACCCCGAGGATCATCCAGTTACAACTCCCCTGCCATGGGCAGCAACAGTTCAGATCAGGTTGCCCAGAGCCACATCCAATCCGGCCTTAAAAACTTCCAGGAATGAGGCTTCCACCACCTCCCTGGGCAACCTGTGCCAGTGTCTGAGCCTTATGCATACAGAATATCTACTTAACATTAAAATCCAACCAAAGAAAGAAAACTATGGTCTCTGTAAAGCAACACACACAGTAAGGGCTTCTCTGCCTCCTCATTTTTCCAGATGAGCACCTAAAGCAATGTGGGTGATACGTCTTCTGAAATTTCCTGTTTTCTCTAGAGACTTTCAAGGTCTGTCTGGATGTGTTCCTCTGACCTGAGCTACATTGTCTGGTCCTGCTCTGGCAGGGAGGTTGGACTCAATGATTTCTTTGGGTCCTTTCCAATCCCTGACATCCTGTGAGCCTGTGAAAGCAAACAACTCGATGCGATCACCTCCTTGAAAATCATTCCTCTTGGGAGATGCCCTTCATCTCCGCACACAGAGGCTGCTTTGCACAGTATTTTCACAGCTACTCTTGGTCACAGCCAGGGCTGCCTGCAATACCTGACCTGGCATGACCACATTCAGCAGCTTCTTGCATTTCAATTTAACTTTGCCAAATACACTAAGCAAGAGAGGAGAGAACCCTGAAATGAATCTGCCCAGAGCCACAAAAGCTCCTTCTTGCACTTTTTTTTAAAGCAAAAAAAGCCTCCATGCTCAGGTTTCTGTTTCCCTGCCCCTCAGCTGGGGTTTGATACACAAACACCTCTGAAGCAGCCAATTTTTCTGAGGGAGAAGGATCCCACCCCCGGGTGCTCCTGCACAATGCGCAGCCGCGGGTGCCGTTAGCCAGCCCCTTCCCCCTGAATCGGCATCTGTGCAGGCCACATCAATGGTGGTCTGTGCACAGACAGAGCCCCTCTCAGGCCACACACAATGCTAGCGGTGCTGCTTCAACGCTGCGCTTCACTCCTCACAGCCCTCTGCTTGCTGCTGAACCCCACGGAGGTGAAAAGAAGCCCTGGGTGAGGCAGGAGGAAGGTGGAAGGCACTACACAAATACATCCACTGAGGCTGCACCAAGGGATGCTTGCCCCCGCTCCCAGGGAGAGCAGAGCTAGGGCATGGGCTGCTCTTCCAGGGTCTGTCTCTGTTAGAGAAAAGTGGTTCGCAAGGGTCTGGGGCAGCACGGCCAGAGTGCTGGGCCGAACAGCACACGGCTGAAGCTGTGCTAACATTTAAGGAGGGTTGATGTTATGCAGCATAGCACCATGAGCTTGCTACTGACCGGGGGCCATGCTTTAATTTTGCAACTGATGTGTGATGGTTTGGGAGTTACCTGCCCCCCCCCACCACTATGAGAAATCGATAAAGAAAAATTAAGGAGTGCTGGTAAAGAGCCTTACAGACCAGATGCACATTTTTGAGGATGTCTGTACCATTCAAGGCCACCTGGGAGGGTTGGAGCCGGGGCAAAGAATGGAAAATCACTTCTGTTAATGAACTACAAGAAATACTTGTAATAGCCCTGCCTCCTATTATGAATATGCCAGCTCTTGAAACATAAATTGTGGCTTGTGCCAGCCTGGGATGTGCAGGATTGATGAAGTGATCCTGCCTGCACCCAGTGCTGTAATAAAACATACCTACTGCAGAACTCTGCATAAGTTTTGGGGTTCATTTTGCAAGNTAGAGTGATTAGTTAGGTTAGCAGAAAGACCAGAAGCTCCCAGAGAGACAGAGACGAGACTGTGTTATCAATGTTTATATTCGTGTTCTTATACATCTCAGCAAGCCTATGAGTGAAGCAGACATCACCAGTTTTTGCTTTTCACAGCCTATAATGTATTTTTTTTCATTAACGTATTCCAATTAGCCTCAAACCAGCACAGGATGAAATAATGAAAGGGCCATTTCCATAGGAAATCACAGGAATTCATTAACTCAAGGACCCTCATACCCTGCTTGCAAGGCAGGATTTCACTTTGAACGTGAGGACATCTGAATTCCTGTACCTCCACCACTGCAGCACTGCAAAAACAACCCTGTTTGGGGTTTGAATGCAGAGGAAGTGGCAGTGATGCTCACTCAGCATGCATGTTGCTGTGCATCAACTCACCTCTTGAGCTCACCTTTATTTATTAATATGCATATCCCTTCCCCAAGCAGCCTTGTTTGAGGTTTCCCAGCTACTCACAGTTAATAGGGCTTCTCCTGCCTACCTGCTTGGTGGATTAGACACTACTTTTCCTGTAAGAAAGAATCCAGGTACCCACGACTACATTTGAAAACAGGTCTGTGACCCTCAGACGTTGCCACCAATCTTGAAAAGTTGCTTCAGCTTGTAACTTCTGCATCACATTGCACCTCTCAAGTGCAATTAATTTACAGAAATTACCTTGATTTCCTCTAAAACTCATTTTAAAATGTTTCTCAGGTGGATGTCACACGAACTGCAGGACACGAGGACATCTCGGATGGTTTATTTGGAAAAGCAGAAGGAACTTTCTCAAGCATTTTTTAACACAGCTCTCAGGTTTGCTTTCAGTGATGACATCACATCCCCCATGTGATGATTATTGCTCCAAGACTCCTCTGTGTTGGGGATGGTGAAGAGAGTGGCATGAGCAGCTGGATTCCCTTAGCGGCACGCCAAACAAGCTCTTCTTGCTCCTCAAACCAGAGGTGAAGCCTTTGCAGTTTGCAGGAAAAATATACTCATGCACATGAGACCAGGAGTTAGATGGGAATCACTTCTGCTTGTTCTAAACAGCACAGAAGGGTGGGGGCTGCAGTACTGGAGCTACCCACAAAATAAGGTGGCCTGAGTCAGGATTTGAAGGCTGACCTGGCTTGAGATACTAAGTACAAAAATATTACCTTCAATAGGCTTTATCAAATCCCAGCCACATTATTCACCCACAGATTTTGGGTTCTGAACAGCTCACATCTCTAAACCTCTTGAAAGCCAGCAAGATCTCTGTATTTGTGCAACAGCTTTAAAAAGCCAACATTTGTTTGAGCTTACAAACATACTTAAGTCTGTTCTTCAAACAGCAGTTGATTAAAACAGGGCTTCTCAATTAAACTAGCATACATTAACATTTATTCATTTCCTCTCACTTTTTTAGTTTAGTCTCAGGGTGATGAATAGGCCACGAAGACATCAGCCAGCTCCTGATGGCACAGCCACCAAGGAAGCCCAGGAGGTGCACACCATTAGCTGCCTTCTGCCAGCACCATGGACCTGCAGCAAGTTCAGCAGGATGAAGATGACTTTTTGTGGCCCCTGATGGCTGCATGCCATACACCTAAGCCCAGGGCAGGATGCAGCTTTAGGGAAATGCTGGTGGAGCAACAATTTCCTCAGCATTTGCCACACAGCCCTGATTCTGCGGCCATGCACCTCAGAAGTTGCAGTAAACAGCAGTGCTGGAGCTGGCCTTGGCCAGGGTCAGCTGCTCACCTGCAGCACTGGGGCAATGTAGGCACCCTTGACTGCCGCTCCTTGCTTTTCCTCCACAAACAACACCCACACACACACCACCACCAGCTGGCAAACTCTATTCTACAGCAGGTTGTTGTTTTCTGTGGAATAGAGCATTTCCCCCGTCAAGACAGCCACCCTGTGCCACAGCTGCACACACCATTTATTTCAGAATATATTGCAAGCAAAACCAAAGCATGGAGAGAAATATGTTGCATTTTGGCAGCAAGGGCAATGTCCTGGAATGACTGAATGGAGTTCTCCATAGAATCATAGAATGGTAAGGTTGGAAGTGACCTCAAAGACCATCTAGTTCCAACCCCCTGCTATAGGTAGGGACACCTCCCACTAGTACAGGTCACTCAAGGCCTCCTCCAAGCTGGCCTTGAACACCTCCAGGGAGTGAGCAGCCACAACCTCCCTGGGCAACCTGTGCCAGTGTCTCACCACCCTCACTGCAAACAACGTCATCCTAACATCCAGTTTCAATCTTCCCTCCCAAGTTCAAGCCCATTGGCCCTTATCCTGTCATTGCAAGACCTCGTCAATAATCCCTCCCCAGCCTTCCTGTAGCCCACTTCAGATACTGAAAGGCTACTCTAAGGTCTCCTGGAAGCCTTCTCTTCTCCAGGCCGCAGAGCCCCAACTCTCTCAGCCTGTCCTCACAGCATAGCTGCTCCAGCCCTCTGAGCATCTTTGTGGCCCCCCTCTGGACCTGCTCCAACAGTTCCATGTCCTTCCTGTGCTAGGGGCTCCAGAACTGTCTGAGCCTGCAGGGATAGATGAGTCAGTGTCCTCAAGCTCCAGTGTGCTGCCTTCCTGCCTGGTGTATGCTATGCCATAGGATGTCACCCCACACAGCTTATTTTAACTCCTCAAGGCCAAGGAGGTAAGCCCAGTCTGACCTCTGATACCCTGAAAGGCAGAAAGGTAGTAAACACTCGACAAGTGGCAGAAAAAGAGGTGCTAAGACATTCCTTACAGTTAATGAGGTGCACAGTTGCTTTTTCCTTTTTGTTCCATCATATGGTGGAGAGAAGACAAAGCCAGGATGAATGACAAGCAAGCCTCAACCTGCCAGGTGCTTTAGAGCAGGATTCACACACTAACACGCCAGTGTGAAGTTTGCCCTTTCTTTTTTTCCAATGAAGGGTCTCAAATCTGGCTCCAGCACTGCTGCTGCTGCCTCGTTGTTGTTTGCAGAACAAAGCTGCTGCCGTGTGCGGTGCCACAAACACTTCCACGGCAGTGAGTGACTGAAAGGAGAAGTTGTTTCAGAGGGGAAAGGGAGTCACACATTTACTGCCTAATGACACAGTGTGCATGCTGAAGAGGAAAACAGAACCAAAGCACCCTTGTCTTTTATCCTCCTGAAGTCAAGGAGGACAGAAATCTTCTCTCTGTCAAAATAACTAGCTTTGCTTTCCAGACAGCAGCAAAAATTGCACTCACTGAAAACCACATG
This sequence comes from Semnornis frantzii, assembly GCA_013399775.1. Lineage (NCBI taxonomy): Eukaryota > Metazoa > Chordata > Aves > Piciformes > Ramphastidae > Semnornis > Semnornis frantzii. The sequence continues at coordinate 28,330 of VWYK01038709.1, read as the reverse complement.
CTTGTAGATGACCAGAATATATCTTGTCCTCCAGGAAAAGCGTGCCAGATACTTTTAAGGTCTTGTTGAGAGTCATGAGAACATGTTCTGCCTTTACTTTAAACTACCAGGAGAACCATAAACCTGATGTATGGCATCATCTAAAAAAACCCAAAGGCTTCCAGACATCAAAAGCGGTGAGATATAAACTTAGATATTTGATTCCTAGGAGCAGCCATATAACAAAAGAAGGGAACATTCCTGTGAGTGCAGAGTAAACTCATAACCACATCATTTACAGCTCTGCCCCCTAGTCCCTCCATTTCAATACAGACACTAGAAAGATAATCTCCATACAGCTTGCTCTGCAGAACTCAACCAAACAAATGTCAGAGCCAAGTGAATGCTTGTTCCAAAGGTTATTTCCTATCTCGTGTCTCAGAGGTCCTTTCGATTTCTTCTGCTGGAGCTGGCGCTTTGCTGCACCAGCTCAATCAAGGAGGTTGCTGGCTTACAGCTGCCAAACCTCCCTAACCATTATAACCCAAACCTCTCTAACCATTGTAACCACAAAGAGGAAAGGTTTTGTCCAACCAATGCAACTGCTTACCACACATATTTGTAAATACAATGTATAAAGGATAATAAAGAAGCAACATGAAATGAGGGGGAGCAGTGCCTTGTTCCCATTGAAGTCAACAGCCCTGTTATTACTGGTCATAGCAGGGGGAGGACAGGGGTCATCGTCATTACATTCTTTTTGCCTTTTTGAAGTTTGGGCTGCAGTATATTAATTGACAGTTTGCTTGACAGGACTTTCTGTCTGCAATTTATTTAATGAGGAGAATCAGAGGAAGAAAGAAATGAGGCAAGACAGCAGCAGAAGATTCATGGTGGGTTGAGAAGGGAAGAGGAAAGCAGAGCAGTGATTATCTCTGTACATGTCCATAGGAAGAACCACAAGCTTGAGCAAAAGGACAGGAGTTTACGAAGCACAGGGAACTGCAACATGGGAAGCAAAAAATTAAAACCCTCTGGATTTAACATGGAGGTTCTCTCAGAGACAACTGCAGGCAGTAAAAGGCTGTCCAGAGGGAACAGAGAGCACACAACGAGGCATCCTCCTAATCCAACATGTTCAAATCTCGCAGGATGGAGGTAGCTTGGTGCAGAAAGAGCAGAGACAACTGCTTCACCCACAGGGAAGATGCAACCTGCCCTGCAGGGCACCTGCACTGCCCAGTTGAGGGCACCTTCCCCTGATCCTGCACCAGCTGACAGAGCTCACCAATGCCCATGCACCTGCAGAGCAAAACCAGGCAGCACAGCACTCAACACGCACAGCATGCACAGCCTGGGAATTCTGGTGCACACTAGATCCAAACACATCACACAACACACCCAGCATGCACAGCCTGGGAGGCTCTAAGAACAGCAGGTAAACAAATACTCTCCATTACGGGGGCAGCCAATCCCTTTTAAAACAAAACNACCCCTCTAAAAAATAAAAAAAAAAAAAAAAAAAAAAAAAAAAAAAAAAACCAAAATAAAACAGTACACCAACCACAAAACCTACACTTTACATTTCTTGCCTGTGTTCTCGCATATGATGCTGCTCTGCGCATGTAAGCAGCAAATAAATCAGCTCCTGGTGCAAAGGTTTCGACGCAGGAACACGCTGATGGAGAATTTACTCAGCACGTGGGCTGCATAGTCAGAGAGGAGTAAGGAAAGCTTCCATTTCTCAGATGTGCCTTTCGGGGCAACCAGCACCACACAGCAGCACACGCACGCAGAACTCCGCAGCACAAGGATGATATGCAGCAATGTGGTTATTGTCTTAGCCAGGTAAACACTGAGGACAGCATCATAGGATGTTAGAGGTTGGAAGGGACCTCCAGAGATCATCCAGTCCAACACCCCTGCCAGAAGCAGCATCACCCAGGGTAGTTTGCACAGGAATGCACCCAGGTAGGTTTTGAAGGCCTCCAGAGAAGGAGACTCCACAACCTCTCTGAGCAGCTCGCTCCAGGGCTCTGTCATAGAATCATAGAATGGTAAGGTTGGAAGGGACCTCAAGGATCATCCCCTTCCAACCCCCTGCCATAGGCCACCAGTACAGGTCACTCANCTGCTGCAGCCCTCTCAGCATCTTCGTGGCCTCCTCTGGACCCACTCTAACACTTCCATGTCCTTCCTGTGCTGGGGGCTCCAGAACTGCACACAGGACTCCAGGTGGGGTCTGAGGAGAGCAGAGTAAAGGGGCAGAATCCCCTCCCTTGCCCTGATGCCCACACTGCTTTTGCTACAGCCCAGCACTCAGTTGCTGTCTGGGCTGCACTCACACTGCACCCTCATGTTGAGCTTTTCATCACCCCAGACCCCCAGGTCCTTTTTCCTCAGGGCTGCTCTCAGCCATTCCCCATCCAGCCTGCAGTTGTGCTTGGGATTGTGCCTACCCCAGTGCAGGACCTTGCACTTGACCTCGTTGAATGTCGTAAGGTTGGCCTGGGCACACCTATCCGGCCTGTCCAGGTCCTTCTGGATGGCATCCCTGTCACCCTCACTGTAAAGAAGTTTCTCCTCATGTTGAGGTGAAGCCTTTTCTGTTCCAGATGAAGGCAAAATACATGATACCCCTGCTGGCTCCTGCCTGTTGCACCTTCATCCATCAGAGCAGACTCATGTAACACAATCACAGGTGCACAGGAAGAAAATTAGCAGCCTTGGTAATGTGTCCACCTCACACCAACAGCAGACACCACTCAAAACATCCTCTATGAAATGTCTTGGACAGTACATGAATGCTTGGGGCAGGGTGTTGCCTTTCCTACTAGAAGTTCAGAGGAGAGTTTTCCTGCCAAGCTGTCTGTCAGTGATAGGGCTCTCCCGTACATTGCCAGTGTGGAGAGGTCAACCATAAGGCTGCCCAGAGAAGCTGGGGATGCCCCCGCTCTGGAAGTGTTCAAGGACAGATTGGACAGGTTCTTCCTTAGAGCACAGCAGACAAAGGTTCTTGTAGTGGTGCATAAAAGGCAAGGAGAGTTACTGCCTGGTTTCCTTGTCCTTGTCCTGGCACTATCACTTTGCCCACCTTTACCTCCCTGCTGGCAGATCGCTTCATCCCAGGAGGGCTACTGTGATCCCATAGTGGAAGCTGTCTCTGCCTATGGCAGGGCAGTTGGAACCAGATGATCTTTAAGGTCCCTTTCAGCCCAAACCATTCTATGATTCTTTCACGATCACCATATATAACCAGGCATACAAGAATTACAGTAACATAAAACACAGTAACTACAGAAGTATATTATCTTAGGTTTCAGTGAAAATGTGTCTGGCAGTAGACTATTAGATGAGAAATTCTTCCTTGGAGCACAGCAGACAAAAGGTTCATGTAGCGGTGCATAAAAGGCAAGGAGAGTTATTGCCTGGTTTCCTTGTCCTTGTCCTGGCACTATCACTTCGCCCACCTTTATCTCCCAGCTGGCAGATTGCTTCGCCTGAGGAGGGCTACTGTGATCCCATAGCCACAGAAACACAAAATCATAGAGTTAATCAGGTTGGAGGAGACCTCTAGGATCATCGAGTCCAACCTATCACCTAACCCTTCTAATTACCTAACCCATGGCACTAAGTGCCTCATCCAGCCTCCTTTTAACCACCTCCAGGGATGGTGACTTCACCTCTCTGGGCAGCCCATTCCAACAAGCAATCACTCTTTCCATGAAGAATTTCTTCCTTATGTCCAGCCTGAACCTGTCCTGGCACAGCTTCAGGCTGTGTCCTCTTGTTCTGGCACTGGGCGCCTGGTAGAAGGGACCGGCCCCCACCTAGCTACAACCTCCCTTCAGGTAGTTGTAGAGAGCAATAAGGTCACAGAATACTTTGCAGGAGATGTGGCTGGTAAGGGAACAGGATCAACCCACATTCACCCTTCTGTGTGCTGCCGTTTGCTTGTGGGTAGGAAAGAAACTGGCAGTGCCATCCCTCTGTGCTGAGACTCCCCAAGCAGCCCCCACTGACAGCCTCTCCACGCTCTGCTGCTCCAGCCCCACGTCACACATCAGCCTTCAGCAGTCAGCTCACACAGACAGCCACTGCCGCCTGTTCTGGGAACACCAGAGACGTGCTGGTGCCAGAGCAAGGCAAGTTACTGCTATTTAATTCCTACTGGGTGCAATGCTAGAGACAATGAGAAGCGGCATAAAACTTGCGAGCAGACATGGGGCTTATTATCTCTGCACAGGTCCTCCAAAGCACACCTGAAAAATGATCCCTGGGATATTCTGCCCTACCTGGATCTCCCAAACACAGTTTTCTGCCAATATAACCCAGGTCTGCAGTGGAGCAGGAAAAATACCTTTGGCCTCATGAGTCCCCCAGAAGTAAAGTCCAGACCTACCCTTAGAGCTGAACAGCACACATCTCAGTGACACCACAAGTAACCACCTAAGTGATTGCTTGAATGAGATGAGTTATAGAAGGAAAAGGACCCCACCACAACCACTGCAGCTGCCAAGTGAGAGAACAGCAAAATCAAGTCTGAGCAAGGCCAGGAGATTCACACACCCATGGTACAGCCAAGCCCTAAGGATGAGACTCTACAGGAACACCCTCCCAAACACCACACTGAATTCCTTATGGAGAAAAGGGGCACAGAGACATGAGGGACAGATTCTTGCCCCATCATTCAGCAATGACAGTGTCTCAGCTTTGCCCACGGGAAAAGGCGCCTTCTGGAGACAATAGCTTAAGATTACCACTATCTTAAGAGCAGTCTTATGTTGGAAGAGATGGAGGAATGATTTGGAACCTCCCCAAGTGGACTACTTAACCGTTAGGGCTTTCAAAGAGGTCAGCTGAGCCCAGCTAACTGCTTTCCACCACCTAGCTGCTCCTGCAAGTAACCCAGCAGCTATGCAGAGCCTTGCTGACAGTTGTCTTTTCTCTCTTCACAATTGCTGCATCAGTAAAAGGGAAAAGCCAATCACTTAGGAAGAAAGTTGCCCTCACTGACAAAGAGCTTCTACCAGCTAGGTGCCCTGCAAGATGCTACCCTGACAATTTTGAGGGACTACCTGGATCAGCTGCTATTGTCATGGTCCCAATCACCTCCACCATCTGCCCCTGGCAGCAGAAAGGCTCTGGTACAGCAGCATCTCTCATCTCCTCTCTCTCATACCCTTCTTCTCCTCCATTCATTTTTTCCCTGCTCTCTGATTTCCCTTCACAGCTTTTCTTTGTTCCTTCCCTCTTGCTTCCATCCACCAGCACAAATCCAGCCAATGCTTTTCACTTAACCCAAGACTACTTTCTGCTCATTAGGAACAGGGGAGTAAGTTCCTGCAACACTATAGTTACTTTAATTATATTATGTAGGAACCAGATGTCTTTGTAAGGTGTGAATTCTTCCAGGCAAAACACCTTCCTTGACAAACAAGGGAGGAAAAATTCCAACTCCAGCTGTGACCCAAGGGACTCAATTTGTTTACATTGTTTGATGTTTATTCAACACCTCCTTAAACAAAGAAATGTCCAAATCAGCACAGCAGTACATCCATAGTCCTTGCTTCTGGGGCACCTCCGAGACAAGGAGCTTTGGGCAGTGAGATACAGCCCAGGATTTCAGTGCTGTTCCAAAAGGATGCCACAGCCAATGATGCTAATGACTGCTCCTGTGAGGAAGAAAGCTGCTGCACAGAGTCATAGAATCATAGAATAGTAAGGTTGGAAAGGACCTCAAGGACCATCTAGTTCCAATCCCCTGCCACAGGCAGGGACACCTCCCACTGGTACAGGTCACTCAAGGCCTCATGCAGCCTGGCCTTGAACACCTCCAGGGAGGGAGCAGCCACAACCTCCCTGGGCAACCTGTGCCAGTGTCTCACCACCCTCACTGCAAACAACTTCCTCCTAACATCCAGTTTCAATCTCCCCTCTGCCAGTTCAAACCCATTGCCCCTTGTCCTGTCATTGCAAGACCTTGTCAACAGTCCCTCCCCAGCCTTCCTGTAGCCCCCTTCACATACTGGAAGGCTACTTGTGACGGTTTGGGAGTTCCCTGCCCCCCCCCACTATAAAAATGACCCAGACTAGACCTCAGNCAAGGTTTGGCTTACGTGCAAGGAGAATCAGCCGGGGAGGATTAGAAGAAAAGTGGTTAGTGAAGTTATTCAACAGAGAGGAGAAGCCAGAGCTGCTAGTCCAAGACCCAAGTGCCTCGTGACCCAGACTGCCCACTCGAGAGACTCTCTTATCATTTTGTAAACATCTCAGTAAGCCTACGAGTGAAGTAGACATCACCATTGTTTTACCTTCACAGCCTATAGTATAATTTTCTCTATTAAAATATTCCAATTAGCTCAAACCAGCACACTACTCTAAGGTCTCCTGGAAGCCTTCTCTTCTCCAGGCTGCAGAGCCCCAACTCTCTCAGCCTGTCCTCACAGCAGAGCTGCTGCAGCCCTCTCAGCATCTTTGTGGCCTCCTCTGGACCTGCTCCAACACTTTCATGTCCTTCCTGTGCTGGAGGCTCCGGAACTGCACACAGGACTCCAGGTGGGGTCTGACGAGAGCATGGAATCAAACACTACAACTGAATACTAAAATTTTAAGTCAACTGAATATTGATCACATTTTTAATGCTATCATTAAACCACTTGAAGACAGAGTAACATCATCCCTCAGCTCCTGCAGAGCGCCTGCTGCCAGGGAGGTGATGCGTGGCAGTGGTTACACACGGGACAAGCATCCAGCGAGTTTAGGCAGATGATTGCTCACTCATCCCTTCCTGGTAGGAGCCAGGAGCTGCTGAAGCAGGGGGAAAAGCCCCACTTCTGCTAAGTGCTCATTTGGGTAATGGATAGAGGTGCTAGAAGCTACAGAAGCAGCCTCCAGCTGATGCACTCTGTGGCTTCACATAGAAGTTGACTTTCTGTATGCTCTTACTGTATTATTACCTTCAGAACAAATGATTATTATCCAGAGGTCAGACTCGGATGGCCTTAGCCCAGTTTCTTTAACAGCTACGCTGTGCTTCCCAGGTTTAAAAATAAAGTCAAGTCCTGGGATGCAAGCTCAGAGAGCCAAGAGCAGCGGCTCTGGTCTTCTGTCTAGAATAGCTAGAGCAAAGTACACTGTTGGCACAGCTCTGCTGGTATGGCTGGGTTTGAGCAGAGACCAGTCCATGCCATAGGCCAGTGAAGGGGTCACTGAGAAATCCTCTGGGCATGAGCTGTGAAACAGTTGCAGGTGGGGTACTGCTGGGGCAGCAGCCATGAGATGCTCAGGCAAATCTTTGTTATCCCACAGAAAGAGGTGATGCAGGACCATAAGACAGTCAGGCTTTAAACATGCTAGGAAGAGAGAAAAAAGGAGTCCAGATGAAGGGGTGACAAAAGGAAAGGGCAGTGAAGAGGACTACAGCAACCCTCAGCAACATCTCCTGGAGTGCTTTGCTCCTCAACTGCCGTAGCCACACTGCATTACACTGATCCCTGGTGTAGCTATCTGCAACTGCCTGGCTGGGGCCTCCTGTCAGGAGGCTTCTTTACTAACCTGGGGAATAAAGCATCTCTTGTAACTTAATTTACTGCACAATTTCACAGCACTTCCAGAAAAACTCACCCTGGTGCTGCTGTGATTACCAGCCACAATCTCTGCATCCGTCTCTTTAGCTGGATGCTGCTTTGTACTATTTCACCAATAACTGCAGCACAGCAGAAATCACTTGGATCTTTATTTATTTTTTTTTTCTATCCAAAATGGTGATTTCCCACAACTCTTCCCCATCGTTTCATAGATCTACACATGGGGGCATTATGATGATGAAATCACATCCCATAAGGAAGCTGAAGAAGGACTTCTTTACAAAGGCATACAGCACCAGGGCAAGGGACAAGGTTTTAAACTAGAGCAGGTTTTAAATTGCGTTTAGACTGGACATTAGAAAGAAGTTCTTTACAGTGAGGCTGGTGGAACACTGCCACAGGTTGCCCAGGGAGGTGGTAGAGGCCCCTTTCCTGGGGGCATCCAAGATCAGGCTTCATGGGGCTCTGAACACCCTAATATAGTTGGGGATGTTCCTGATTGCTGCAGAGGAGTTGGACTAGATGACTTCTAAAGGTCTCTTCAAAGCCAGTGCACTCTATATCAATGAAGGTAAAAAAAAAAACCCAGGAGTTACAATTGTCAGCCAGATCTGTCCCTGACTTGGAGGCTTTCACAGGCTGGATACCTGCACCCAGAAGTGAGAATGTGCTAACAAGCCAAAGAAAAAATACACAGCAAATCACTTGGATGCCAGGGTTCCTGTTGGGTGGCACAACCCTGTTCCCCAAGAGCAGAGGGTCTGGAAAGCACTGCCTTAATCATAGAATAATAGAATCATAGAATAGTAAGGTTGGAAGGGACCTCAAAGATCATCTAGTTCCCACTAGTACAGGTTACTTGAGGCCTCATCTAACATGGCCTTGAACACCTCCAGGGAGGAAGCAGCCACAGCCTCCCTGGGCATCCTCCCTGGGCATTCTCTCCATCCTTTCCCTCTCCATCTTCCCCCTTTCAGCATCCCTCCCCTTTCTCACCCCACACCATTTTTTTTTTCTTCCCCCTTTTATCCCCAAACCCAGAGCACCTGGGTGCTGTTGGAGTCTCCTCCCACCCCAGGTGTGAGCACTTTGCCCTCC